>JAWMAR010004153.1:0-59097 GCA_036785375.1 Leucoraja ocellata | reverse complement strand
AAAGGCGGGTTTAGCGTTTTCAAACCAAAGGCTGCTTTAGTGTTTTCAAACCAAAGGCAGCTTTAGCGTTTTCAAACAAAAGGCGGTTTTAGCATTTTCAAACCAAAGGCGGCTATAGCGTTTTCAAACCAATGGCAACTTTAGCGTTTTCAAACCAAAGGCGGCTTTAACAATATCAAACCAAAGGCGGATTTAGCATTTTCAAACCAAAGGCGGCTATAGCGTTTTCAAACCAATGGCGGCTTTAGTGTTTTCAAACCAAAGGCGGCTTTAGCAATATCAAACCAAAGGTGGATTTAGCGTTTTCAAATCTCCGGCAACTTTAGCGTTTTCAGACCTACGGCAACTTTAGCATTTTGAAACCAAAGGCAGCTTTAGCGTTTTGAAACCAAAGGCAGTTTTAGCGTTTTGATACCAAAGGCAGCATTAGCGTTTTCAAACCAAAGGCGGCTTTAGCGTTTTCAAACCAAAGGCAGTTTTAGCGTTTTCAAACCCTCGGCAACTTTAGCGTTTTCAAAACATAGGTGGCTTTAGCGTTTTCAAACCAAAGGCAGCTTTATTATTTTCAAACCAAAGGCAGCTTTAGCGTTTAGATACCAAAGGCAGCTTTAAAGTTTTGAAACCAAAGGCGGCTTTAGCGTTTTCAAACCAAAGGTGGCTTTAGCGTTTAGGGTGAGGGGAAGGGAAGAGAGGTAGTGGGAAGGGAAGAGGGGAGGGGTGAGGGACAGGGGTGGGAGGGAGAGGGGTGGGGTATGGGGAGGGGAAGAGTGGGGACTGAGGGGGAGAGGGGTAGCAGGGAGCAGTGTAAGAGGAAGGGAAGGGGGAGGGAGAGAGAGGTATGGGGATGGGGCGGAGGGGGGTGGGTGGAGGGGTTGGGAGGGGATATGAGAGTGGCAGGGTCGAGGTGCAGAGAGGGTTATTTGGAGAGGGGTGGGAGGGAGAAGTGATGGGGGAGAGGGAGGGGGAGAGACGGGAAAACTGGGGAATGAGGGGGAGAGGGGTTGCGGGAAGTGGTGCAAGAGGGAGAGGTACGGGAAGGGGGGGAGAGGGGTGGGGGATGGGGTCTGAGAGGGGAAGAGGGGTACGTGGTCGGAGAGGGGTGGAAGAGGCGTTTGGGAGGGGATGTGAGTGAGGCGGGGCAGAGTGCAGAGATGAGGTGGTGAAGGGGAGAGAGGAGTAGAAAGGGAGAGGGGGAGCGGGAGGGGTAGGGGAGGGGGGAGAGTGGGGTGGGAGGGGAGAGGGAAATATATATAAACCAAAGGCGGCTTTAGTGTTTTCAAACCTTTGGCATCCTTAGGATTGTCAAACCTTAGGCAACTTTAGAATTATGAAACTATAGGCGGCTTTAGCGTTTTGAAACTAAAGGCGGCTATAGCGTCTTCAAACCAAAGGCGGCTTTAGTGTTTTCAAGCCAAAGGTGGCTTTAACAATATCAAACCAATGGCGGAGTTAGCGTTTTCAAATCTTCGGCAACTTTAGCATTTTGAAAACAAAGGCAGCTTTAGCGTTTTGAAACCAAAGGCAGCTTTCGTGTTTTGAAACCAACGGCAGCTTTAGCATTTTCAAACCAAAGGCGGCTTTAGCATTTCCAAACCAAACGCGGCTTTAGCGTTTTCAAACCTTCGGCAACTTTAGCGTTTTCAAACCAAAGGCGGCTTTAGCGTTTTCAAACCAAAGGCAGCTTTAGCGTTTTCAAACCAAAGGCAACTTTATCGTTTTGATACCAAAGGCAGCTTTAGAGTTTTGAAACCAAAGACGGCTATAGCGTTTTCAAAACAAAGGCGGCTTTAGCGTTTTTAAACCAAAGGCAGCTTTAGCGTTTTCAAACCAAAGGCGGCTTTAGCATTTAGGATGAGGGGAAGGGAAGAGAGGTAGTGGGGAGGGAGAGAGGGGAGGGGTGAGAGACAGGGGTGGGAGGGAGAACAGTGGGGGATGGGGAGGGGAAGAGTGGGGAATGAGGGGGTGAGGGGTAGCAGGGAGTGGTGCACGAGGGAGAGGTAGGGGAAGGGGATGGGGAGAGGGTGGGGTCAGAGAGGGGAAGAGAGGTAGGGGGTGGGAGAGGGGGGAAGAGGGGTTTGGGAGAAGATGTGAGTGGGGCAGGGCAGAGTGGAGATATGGTGTAGGGGAAGGGTAGAGAGGAGTAGGAAGGGAGAGGAGGAGCAGGTGGGGTAGGGGAGGGGGGAGAGTGGCGAAGAGTGGGGAGGGAGGGGGATAGGGGAATATATATAAACCAAAGGCGGCTTTAGTGTTTTCAAACCTTCGGCAACCTTAGCGTTTTCAAACCTTAGGCAACTTTAGCGTTATGAAACTAAAGGCGGCTTTAGCGTTTGGAAACTAAAGGCGGCTTTAGCGTTTTGAAACCAAAGGCAGATTTAGCGTTTTGAAACCAAAGGCAGCTTTAGCATTTTGAAACCAAAGTCAGCTTTAGCATTTTCAAACCATAGGCTGCTTTAGCGTTTTCAAACCTTCGCCAACTTTAGCGTTTTCAAACTTTCAGCATCTTTAGCGTTTTGAAACAAAAGGCAACTTTAGCATTTTCAAACCAAAAGCAACTTGAGCGTTTTCAAACCAAAGGCAGCTTTAGCAATATCAAACCAAAGGCGGCTTTAGCAATATCAAACCAAAGGCGGATTTAGCGTTTTCAAATCTTTGCCAACTTTAGCGTTTTCAGACCTACGGCAACTTCAGCATTTTGAAACCAAAGGCAGCTTTAGCATTTTGAAACCAAAGGCAGCTTTAACGTTTTCAAACCAAAGGCGGCTTTAGCGTTTTCAAACCAAAGGGGCAGCTTTAGCATTTTCAAACCAAAGGCGGCTTTAGCGTTTTCAAACCAAAGGCGGCTTTAGCGTTTTCAAACCTTCGGCAACTTTAGCTGGATCAAGCACCATTACTTTAGCGTTTTCAGACCTAGGGCAACCTAGGGCCCGAGCACACAGAGTATCGAGACGTCGCCCAAGGGAGGGCACCCCTCCAAGACAACTGATAGTGCAATATGACCATGTTTTGGATGATATGATGAAGAAAATTGTCCAATGCAGAAATCTCGTATTTGAAGGAGATAAGCTTAGTATATTTAGAGATTATCCTGTGGAAGTTGCCAAGAAGAGAGCGCTGTTTACAGAAACAAGAAGAATACTGAAGAACATAAAGGATTTGAGATATGGACTGTTATACCCCACAACATTAAGAGTTACCTACAAGAAGAAGGAACACTTCTTCATCAAGCACACATAAGCACTTGAATTTGCCAAGAGTATCGAGGATAAGACCGAAGATTGAGTAATATTCAACACCTAACA
The DNA here is from genome assembly GCA_036785375.1 of Leucoraja ocellata. NCBI lineage: Eukaryota > Metazoa > Chordata > Chondrichthyes > Rajiformes > Rajidae > Leucoraja > Leucoraja ocellata. The sequence goes on along the minus strand of JAWMAR010004153.1, from coordinate 55,798 downwards.
CTTACCTGGATATTGTTATCCCGCAGAGAAGATATGGAACTCTAAACTCTAAACTATTATATTTAAGAGCTGCCCAAAATTTGCAACAAGAATTGGGCAAATATCTTGCTACTGATATAAAATATTTACGTTTTAGTACTAATTTCTAACAACTATTAATAATCATAAATACTAACTAATACTAATTATTGCTAACTGGATCAACTAAGAATTAACTAAAAGTATGAAATATAAGTAAAGTGCAATCCAGGTACTCTATAATGAAAAATGTATAGTGGTTCTCTCTCTGATATTTTTGATTTTGAGTATTCTTTGACAAATGTTTATCTTATACGAGACTAACATTTCACTTTGAGACTAATAATTATATAATTAATGGAGTATAACCATTATTTCCTTCCCCCCATAAATTGCTTGCACTGAATTTGAAACTTTTCTTTTAAGGAAAGTATGGAGCAAGTAATTTTTTTTTACCAAAAGGTACGGAAGTCCTTAGATGCTTAGCCACATTAGGGTGGCTATCACTAACTGCACTAATCTTAGCTGTAGTTTTTTTTCTTTTTCAACCTTTTACACTTTACTAATACATTTTTATACTACTTCTTTTACCTTATATATTATATTTTGTATTTGGAATGGAATTACATATTTTATTCAGGGAGATATGTTCGGATGGAAAACAGACGAGACTTAAAATTCATCTACCTGATGTTCGAGTATAAGGTAGGGTTGAGTGTGCTGAGCCATCTGCTCTAACCACTCTAATCACAAGATGCAAGACGTGAATAGGAAAATTGGGGGTGAAGGAATTAAATTCTGTAGTTGGAATGTTAAGGGAATTAATGAACCTATTAAGAGAGGCAAAGTGTTAGCTCATTTTAAATCATTGAAAACAGATATAATATTTCTCCAGGAGACACACCTGAAAAAGGAAGCACAACATAGATTGAAAGCAAAATGGATTGCTAAAGCGTACCACTCCTCATTCTCACATAAATCTAGAGGGGTTGCAATATTAATTCGTAAAGATGTACCCTTTAAACATATATCAACGATAGAAGATATTGAAGGCAGATATATTGTAATAATAGGGGAGTTATACTCAAAAAAGGTGACTCTCCTTAATGTGTATGGACCAATTTTTGATAGCCCCCTGTTTTTTAAGAGAATACTTAACAATATCCCGGAGTGTACACAACAAAACCTAATAATCGGTGGAGACTTAAATTGTACATTGGATGCTTATTTGGATAGATCATCAACTCAAAGAAAACTAAAATCCCAATCAAGTGAATTTCTAAACTCGTATATTAATACTACCAACATTAAGGATGTTTGGAGAATTGAAAACCCATCGGGTCGAGAATATTCATTTTACTCACCAGTACATAAAACCTACTCAAGGATAGATTATTTTTAGTAGACTCAAAACTTATCCCATTTACCTATAACTCGCAATATCATAATATCATAATCTCAGACCATGCTCAACTAACATTTATGATTAAATTAAATGGAATGGTAGAGACACAGTCACAATGGAGACTTAATCCCCAAATCTTAAAAGAAAAGTTATGTAATGAATACCTCGTAAAACAGATTACTATGTTTTTTGAAGCTAATGATAGCCCTGAAATCTCTGCTTCCCTTCTTTGGGAAACATTTAAAGCATTTGTGCGAGGAGCATTAATCTCTGCTCAATCATTTCTTAACAAAGAGAATAGGGCAAACAACAGAAATTGGAAATGGAAATAAGGCAGACATAGAAAATGAAGCAGCACCATCTCTGATATAACACAATAAAATTGCAGTACTGAAATATAAATTGAACAAGATATACTCAGACCAAGTTATAAAACTTTATCAACATACAACACAATTACATTTTTGAATTTGGTGATAAACCACAAAAACTATTAGCGCGACAACTTCGTAAACTGGACGGGGAAAAAACAATTTACAAAATTAGAACAGACAAGGGAGAAACACTAACTCTGCCTAAAGATATTAATGATAGATTTTTACAATACTATCAAAAATTGTACTCATCTAAAATGACAGAACAATCAGCAGGAATGGAAACATTTCTACAGAAATGTAAGCTTGTGGGTTTAGATCAGAAAGAGAGAGAATCACTAGGTGCTCTCCTAGGTACGATAAAAGACATTGAAGAGTCAATTACATCTTTAAAAAACGGAAAGGCTGCAGGTCCTGATGGGCTAAGCTCTGAATTTTATAAATTTTTTTATGATCTGGTGTCTCCACGCCTACAGACATTGTACAGATACGCTTACACTCAACAGAAACTCCCAGAAACTAAATGAATCTACAATCATAGTCATACCAAAAACGGATAAGGATCTTGAAGACCCAGGTTCATATAGAGTAATAGCCCTTTTAAATACTGATCAGAAAATATTAACTCAAATTCTATCTCATAGATTGAGCTTATTGATTAACAAATTAATACACCCCGACCAAACAGGTTTTATTCCAAAACGTTATTCATTTTATAATTTGAGAAGACTATTCAATATTATATACTCCAATAGAATTCCTAATGCAGATCTAGCAATTATTTCGTTAGATGCTGAAAAAGCATTTGACCAGGTAGAATGGCCATATTTATTTTTGGTGATGGAAAAATTTCAATTGGGAGAGAAGTACTGTACATGGGTTAAATTGTTATACTCTAATCCAACATCTAGAATATTAACAAATCAAATGTTATCAACTAAATTTAACCTTTCTAGAGGTTGTAGACAAGGATGTTCACTATCCCCACTATTATTTGCTCTTGCAATCGAACCCCTAGCAGAACGCGTTAGAACCCATACAGGAATATACAGATATAACACTAGAGAAACAAGGAATAAAATTTCCTTAAATGCAGATGATATACTAATATATATTACAAAGTTAGAAACTAGTATTCCAAATCTATTAAATTTAATAACTCAATTTGGCCAGTTCTCAGGATATAGAATTAGAAACATAGAACATAGAAATTAGGTGCAGGAGTAGGCCATTCGGCCCTTCGAGCCTGCACCGCCATTCAATATGATCATGGCTGATCATCCAACTCAGTATCCCGTACCTGCCTTCTCTCCATATCCTCTGATCCCCTTAGCTACAAGGGCCACATCTAACTCCCTCTTAAATATAGCCAATGAACTGGCCTCAACTACCCTCTGTGGCAGAGAGTTCCAGAGATTCACCACTCTCTGTGTGAAAAAAGTTCTTCTCATCTCGGTTTTAAAGGATTTCCCCTTATCCTTAAGCTGTGACCCCTTGTCCTGGACTTCCCTAACATTGGGAACTATCTTCCTGCATCTAGCCTGTCCAACCCCTTAAGAATTTTGTAAGTTTCTATAAGATCCCCTCTCAATCTCCTAAATTCTAGAGAGTATAAACCAAGTCTATCCAGTCTTTCTTCATAAGACAGTCCTGACATCCCAGGAATCAGTCTGGTGAACCGTCTCTGCACTCCCTCTATGGCAATAATGTCCTTCCTCAGATTTGGAGACCAAAACTGTACGCAATACTCCAGGTGTGGTCTCACCAAGACCCTGTACAACTGCAGTAGAACCTCCCTGCTCCTATACTCAAATCCTTTTGCAATGAAAGCTAACATACCATTCGCTTTATTTACTGCCTGCTGCACCTGCATGCCTACCTTCAATGACTGGTGTACCATGACACCCAGGTCTCGCTGCATCTCCCCCTTTCCCAATCGGCAACCATTTAGATAATAGTCTGCTTTCCCGTTTTTGCCACCAAAATGGATAACCTCACATTTATCCACATTATACTGCATCTGCCAAACATTTGCCCACTCACCCAGCCTATCCAAGTCACCTTGCAGTCTCCTAGCATCCTCCTCACAGCTAACACTGCCCCCCAGCTTAGTGTCATCCGCAAACTTGGAGATATTGCCTTCAATTCCCTCATCCAGATCATTAATATATATCGTAAATAGCTGGGGTCCCAGCACTGAGCCTTGCGTAACCCCACTAGTCACTGCCTGCCATTGTGAAAAGGACCCGTTTACTCCTACTCTTTGCTTCCTGTTTGCCAGCCAGTTCTCTATCCACATCAATACTGAACCCCCAATGCCGTGTGCTTTAAGTTTGTATACTAATCTCTTATGTGGGACCTTGTCGAAAGCCTCCTGGAAGTCCAGATACACCACATCCACTGGTTCTCCCCTATCCACGCTACTAGTTACATCCTCGAAAAATTCTATAAGATTCGTCAGACATGATTTACCTTTCGTAAATCCATGCTGACTTTGTCCAATAATTTCACCACTTTCCAAATGTGCTGCTATCCCATCTTTAATAACTGACTCTAGCAGTTTCCCCACTACCGATGTTAGACTAACTGGTCTGTAATTCCCCATTTTCTCTCTCCCTCCCTTCTTAAAAAGTGGGGTTATGTTTGCTACCCGCCAATCTTCGGGAACTACTCCAGAATCTAAAGAGTTTTGAAAGATTATTACTAATGCATCCACTATTTCTGGAGCTACTTCCTTAAGTACTCTGGGATGCAGCCTATCTGGCCCTGGGGATTTATCGGCCTTTAATCCATTCAATTTACCCAACACCACTTCCCAGCTAACCTGGATTTCACTCAATTCCTCCAACTCCTTTGACCCGCGGTCCCCTGCTATTTCCGACAAATTATTTATGTCTTCCTTAGTGAAGACGGAACCAAAGTAGTTATTCAATTGGTCCGCCATATCCTTGTTCCCCATGATCAACTCACCTGTTTCTGACTGCAAGGGACCTACATTTGTTTTAACTAATCTCTTTCTTTTCACATATCTATAAAAACTTTTGCAGTCAGTTTTTATGTTTCCTGCCAGTTTTCTTTCATAATCTATTTTTCCTTTCCTAATTAAGCCCTTTGTCCTCCTCTGCTGGTCTTTGAATTTCTCCCAGTCCTCCGGTATGCTGCTTTTTCTGGCTAATTTGTACGCATCATCCTTCGCTTTGATACTATCCCTGATTTCCCTTGTTATCCATGGATGTACTACCTTCCCTGATTTATTCTTTTGCCAAACTGGGATGAACAGATTTTGTAGTTCATCCATGCAGTCTTTAAATGTCTTCCATTGCATATCCACCGTCAACCCTTTTAGAATTAATTGCCAGTCAATCTTGGCCAATTCACGTCTCATACCCTCAAAGTTACCTTTCTTTAAGTTCAGAACCATTGTTTCTGAATTAACAATGTCACTCTCCATCCTAATGAAGAACTCAACCATATTATGGTCACTCTTGCCCAAGGGGGCACGTACAACAAGATTGCTAACTAACCTTTCCTCATTACTCAATACCCAGTCTAAAATAGCCTGCTCTCTCGTTGGTTCCTCTACATGTTGATTTAGATAACTATCCCACATACATTCCAAGAAATCCTCTTCCTCAGCACCCCTGCCAATTTGATTCACACAATCTATATGTAGATTGAAGTCACCCATTATAACTGTTTTGCCTTTGTCGCACGTATTTCTAATTTCCTGTTTGATACCATCTCCAACTTCACTACTACTGTTAGGTGGCCTGTACACAACACCCACCAGCGTTTTCTGCCCCTTAGTGTTTTGCAGCTCTACCCATACGGATTCCACATCCTCCAAACTAATGTCCTTCCTTTCCATTGCATTAATCCCCTCTCTAATCAGTAACGCTACCCCACCTCCTTTTCCTTTCTGTCTATCCCTCCTGAATATTGAATATCCCTGGATGTTCAGCTCCCAGCCTTGGTCACCCTGGAGCCATGTCTCCATGATCCCAACTATATCATAGTCATTAATAGCTATCTGCACATTCAACTCATCCACCTTATTACGAATGCTACTTGCATTGAGACACAAAGCCTTCAGGCTTGTTTTTCCAACAATCTTACCCCTTATACAATTATGTTGAAAAGTGGCCCTTATGTTGAAAAGTGGCCCTTGGATTAATTAATTGGAATAAAAGTGAAATCATGCCAATAACAAAACTCAATCTACAATCCCCTTTTAAAATAGTTAAAGATAAATTTAAATACTTGGGAATCTATGTAACTAAGACGTATACCTCTTTATTTAAACTAAATTTTCCACCCTTACTGAATAACCATATAACCATATAACAATTACAGCACGGAAACAGGCCATCTCGGTGCTACAAGTCCGTGCCGAACAACTTGTTTTTCCTTAGTCCCACCTGCCTGCACTCATACCATAACCCTCCATTCCCTTCTCATCCATATGCCTATCCAATTTATTTTTAGATGATACCAATGAACCTGCCTCCACCACTTCCAGTGGAAGCTCATTCCACACCGCTACCACTCTCTGAGTAAAGAAGTTCCCCCTCATGTTACCCCTAAACTTCTGTCCCTTAATTCTGAAGTCATGTCCTCTTGTTTGAATAAACTACACAAGAATATTCAATACTGGAAAACACTTCCCATCTCAATGCTTGGTAGAATTAATGCTATGAAAATGATCTTCTTACTGCAACTACTGTACCTATTTCAATTAATCCTGATATATATCCCAAAAACATTTTTCAATAAAGTCGACTCCATTGTTACATGTTTTATCTGGGATTATAAGAATCATAGAATAAGTAAAAAACATTTATGTAAGTCAAAGATAAATGGAGGTTTGGCTTTGCCAAATTTCTTGTTTTATTTTTGTGCAGTCCGTATTAAAAACATGAATTTCTGGCTGGAAGAAATGGATCAACAACCAGATTGGTTAAGGATGGAAAAGGAAGACTGTTTATCTTTTGAAATTGGATCGATCATATTTGCTACCACAAAACTGCACAAAAAAACCTATAGGGAAAACCCCATAATACATAGTGGAATACGAATTGGAAACAATTTAAAAAAGTTTTAAAATTGAATAATATACCACTATGCCTTCCCATTGTAAATAATCCCTTATTCAAACCATCCTTTTTGGATAAGGGTTTCACACAATGGAAAAGTTATGGAATAAAAAAAATTGGACATCTTTATGGGAAAGGTACTTTTCTTTCATTTCAGGAGTTACAACAGAATCATGGACTGCACTCAAATAATTTCTTCAGATATCTACAAATTAGAGATTATGTTAAATCTAACACACAAGCCTACAGGACTAGGGAACCAGAAATCCTTGATGAATGTTTGAACAAGCATCCTAACACTGAAAAATTAATAGCTAATATTTATAACACTCTCCTAAACAATGAGGTACGACCGATGGAACCATATAGACCCACATGGGAAAATGAATTAGGCCATCCTATAACGAAAGATTTGTGGGACGAAAGTTTAAAACATATACATCAATGTTCGTTAAATGCCAGACATGCTTTAATACAATTTAAAGTCTTACATAGATTACACTTATCTAAAATAAAACTAAATAGAATCTTCCCACAAATCTCTCCTATTTGTGATAAATGTCTACATCTAGATGCTAATTTAACACATACGTTTGCAAATTGTATAAAAATTAAACATTTCTGGACGGATATGTTTGAAATAATTTCAGAAGTTATTAGTACAAAACTGGATCCAAACAAAATTAATAATACTTGGAATATCAGAGCAAAGTTCAACACTCACAACAAGCCAAAGAAATTTCCTCGACTACAATATAATAACCGGGAAAAAATTAATATTAACATTTTGGAAAGGCCCTACGACCCCCACAATTAAAATGTGGATTGTGGAAATGTCGGAGACCCTATATCTAGAAAGAATTAGACTTGTCTTAATGGACAAACAAGAACTTTTTGATAAAATATGGGCTCCATTCATTAATTATCTGACGGGATAGATTAGCCCAGCACGAAAACCCAACTGAAACTTGAACTCAGGATTAGATGAAAAGTCATACTTTATAATCTACGAACCTATCTCCAATGACGCATTATAAGTAATCCATTCTACCTTTTTTGTTTTTTTTAATATTTGTAACTCTTTTTTTTCTCTTTCTCTCTTTTTCTATTTAAAAAAAAATACTGGAAGCAGAAGTAATTGACAATTGAAAATTTTAATAATGTATGACTGATGTATATGAAAAGTTTTTTTCACTAGAATATGTAACTATACTTTATAATATGTCTACTTCTAATAAAAACATTAAAAAAAAATTAAACAAAAAACTTTAGCGTTTTCAAACCAAAGGCAGCTTTAGCGTTTTGATACCAAAGGCAGCTTTAGAGTTTTTAAACCAAAGGTAGCTTTAGCGTTTTCAAACCAAATGCGGCTTTAGTGTTTAGGATGAGGGGAAGGGAAGAGAGATAGTGGGGAGGGAGAGAGGGGAGGGGTGAGAGACAGGCGTGGGAGGGAGTGCAGTGGGGGATGGGGAGGAGAAGAGTGGGGAATGAGGGGGTGAGGGGTAGCGGGGAGTGTTGCACGAGGGAGAGGTAGGGGAAGGGGATTGGGGGAGAGGGGTGGCGTCAGAGAGGGGAAGAGAGGGGGGGAAGAGGGATTTGGGAAAATATGTGAGTGGGCAGGTGGGGTAGGGGAGGGGGGAGTGGGGAAGTGGGGAGGGAGAGGGATAGGGAAATATATATAAATCAAAGGCGGCTTTAGTGTTTTCAAACCTTCAGCAACCTTAGCGTTTTCAAACCTTAGGCAACTTTAGCGTTATGAAACTAAAGGCGGCTTTAGCATTTTGAAACTAAAGGCAGCTTTAGCGTTTTGAAACAAAGGCAGATTTAGCGTTTTGAAACCAAAGGCAGATTTAGCGTTTTGAAACCAAAGGCCCCTTTAGCATTTTTAAACCAAAGGCAGCTTTAGCGTTTTCAAACCTTCGCCAACTTTAGCGTTTTCAAACCATCGTCATCTTTAGCGTTTTGAAACCAAAGGCAACTTAAGCGTTTTGAAACCAAATGCGGCTTTAGCATTTTCAACCCAATGGCGGTTTTAGCGTTTTCAAACCTTCGGCGACTTTAGTGTTTTCAATCCTTCGGCAACTTTAGCGTTTTGAACCAAAGGCGGCTTTAGCGTTTCCAAACCAAAGGCGGCTTTTACTTTTCAAACCAAAGGCATCTTTAGCGTTTTCAAACCAAAGGCAACTTTTAGCGTTTTCGAACCAGGGCGGCTTTAGCGTTTTCAAACCTTTAGCAACTTTAGGTTTTCAAACCAAAGGCAGCTTTAGCGTTTCGGATGAGGGGAAGGGAAGAGGGGTAGTGGGAAGGGAGAAATGGTAGGGATGAGAGAAAGGGGTGGGAGGGAGAAGGGTGGGGATGGAGAGGGAGAGGGTGGGAGATGGGGAGGGGGGAGAGTGGGGAATGAAGGGGAGTGGTGTAAGAGGGAGGGGAAGGAGGGATAGGGGTAGGCGACGGGGGCAGAGGTGTGAAGGGGGGTGCGAGAGGGGAAACTGGGGAGGCTTGTGAGAGGGGCGGGGCAGAGGTAGAGAGAGGGGGTTTTGGGAGAGGGGTTACAGGGAGAGGGGATGGGGAAGAGGGAGGGTGAGAGAGGGGAAGACTGGGAAATGAGGGAGGGGGTAGCGGGGAGTGGTGCAAGAGGGAGAGGTAGGGGAAGGGGGCAGGGGGGAGAGGAGTGGGGGATGGGGGCGGAGAGGCGAAGGGGGTGGGAAAGGATGGAAAGGGGTGGGGAGAGGTTGTGTGAATGGTGGGGCAGTGGTGGAGAGATGAGGTGGGGGAAGGGGAGAGAGGAGTAGAGGGAAGGGAGGTGTAGGAGAGGGAGGGAGAGTGGGGAAAAGTGGGGAGGGAGGGGTAGAGGGAAATTATATAAACCAAAGGCAGCTTTAATGTTTTCAAACCTTCGGCAACCTTAACGTTTTCAAACCTTAGGCAACTTTAGCATTATGAAACTAAAGGTGGCTTTAGCGTTTTGAAACTAAAGGCAGCTTTAGCGTTTTGAAACCAAAAGCAGCTTTAGCGTTTTGAAAACAAAGACAGTTTTAGTGTTTTGATACCAAAGGCAGCTTTAGCTTTTTCAAACCAAAGGCAGCTTTAACGTTTTCAAACCTTCGGCAACATTAACGTTTTCAAACCTTCGGCAACTTTAGCATTTTGAAACTACAGGTGACTTTAGCATTTTCAAACATTCGGAAACTTTAGCGTTTTCAAACCTTCAGCATCTTTAGCATTTTGAAACCAAAGGCAGCTTAAGCATTTTGAAACCAAAGGCGGCTTTAGCATTTTCAAACCAAAGGCAGCTTTAACGTTTTCAAACCAAAGGCAGCTTTAGCGTTTTCAAACAAAAGGCAGCTTCAGTATTTTCAAACCAATGGCGGCTTTAGAGTTTTCAAACCTTCGGCAACTTTAGTGTTTTCAATACTTCGGCAACTTTAGCGTTTTGAAACCAAATGCGGCTTTAGCGTTTCCAAACCAAAGGCGGCTTTTACGTTTTCAATCCAAAGGCATCTTTAGCGTTTTCAAACCGAAGGCATCTTTAGCGTTTTCAAACCAAAGGCAACTTTGGCGTTTTCGAACTAGAGCGGCTTTAGCGTTTTCAAACCTTTAGCAACTTTAGCGTTTTCAAACCACAGGCAGCTTTAACGTTTCGGATGCGGGGAAGGGAAGAGGGGTGGTGGGATGGGAGAAAGGGGAGGGTTGAGAGGAAGGGGTGGAAGGGAGAGTGGTGGCGAGGGAGAGGGGTGGGAGATGGGGAGGGGGGAGAGAGTGGGAAGAGTGGGAAATGAAGGGGAGGGGTAGCAGGGAGTGGTGTAAGATGGAGGGGGAGGGAGGAAGAGAGGTGGGCGATGGGAGAAGGAGTGCGAAGGGGGGTGGGAGAGGGGGAAAGAGGTGTGGGTGAGCGGATGTGAGGGGCTGGGCAGAGGTGGAGAGGAGGTTTTAGGAGAGGGGATGGGGAAGAGGGGAGGGGAGAGGGGGAAAGACTGGGAAATGAGGGGGCGAGGTGTAGAGGGGAGTGGTGCAAGAGGGAGAGGTAGGGGAAGGGTGCTGAGGGGAGAGGAGTGGGGGCAGAGGGGCGAAGGGGGGTGGGAGCTGGGGGGGAAGAGGGGTGGGGAGGGGTTGTGTGAATGGTGGGGCAGTGGTGGAGAGATGGGGAGGGGAGAGGGGAGAAGAGGGAAGGGAGAGGGGGAGAGGGAGGGGTAGCAGAGGGAGGGAGAGTGGGCAAGAGTGGGGATGGAGGGGGAGAGGGAAATGTATATAAACCAAAGGCAGCTTTAATGTTTTCCAACCTTCGGCAACCTTAACATTTTCAAACCTTAGGCAACTTTAGCGTTTGAAACTAAATGTGGCTTTAGCGTTTTGAAACTAAAGGCGGCTTTAGTATTTTGAAACCAAATGCAGCTTTAGTGTTTTGAAAACAAAGGCAGCTTTAGCGTTTTGAAAACAAAGACAGTTTTAGTGTTTTGATACCAAAGGCGGCTTTAGCGTTTTCAAACCTTCGGCAACTTTAGCATTTTGATACCAAAGGCGGCTTTAACATTTTCAAACATTCGGAAACTTTAGCGTTTTCAAACCTTCGGCATCTTTAGCAATTTGAAACCATAGGCAGCTTAAGCATTTTGAAACCAAAGGCAGCTTTAGCATTTTCAACCGAATGGCGGCTTTAGCGTTTTCAAACCTTCGGCAACTTTAGTGTTTTCAATCCTTCGGCAACTTTAGCGTTTTGAAACCAAAGGCGGCTTTAGAGTTTCCAAACAAAAGGCGGCTTTTACTTTTTCAAACCAAAGGCATCTTTAGAGTTTACAAACCAAAGGCAACTTTAGCGTTTTCGAACCAGGGCGGCTTTAGCGTTTTCAAACCTTTAGCAACTTTAGGTTTTCAAACCAAAGGCAGCTTTAGCGTTTCGGATGAGGGGAAGGGAAGAGGGGTAGTGGGAAGGGAGAAAGGGGAGGGGTGAGAGAAAGGGGTGGGAGGGAGAGGGATGGGGATGGAGAGGGAGAGGGTGGGAGATGGGGAGGGGGGAGAGTGGGGAATGAAGGGGAGTGGTGTAAGAGGGAGGGGAAGGGGGAAGGAGGGATAGGGGTGGGCGATGGGGGCAGAGGTGCGAAAGGGGGTGCGAGAGGGGGAAAGGGGTGGGTGAGGGGATGTGAGAGGGGCGGAGCAGAGGTGGAGAGGGGGTTTTGGGAGAGGGGTTACAGGGAGAGGGGATGGGGAAGAGGGAGGGTGAGAGAGAGGGGAAGACTGGGAAATGAGGGAGAGGGGTAGCGGGGAGTGGTGCAAGAGGGAGAGGTAGGGGAAGGGGGCTGGGGGAGAGGAGTGTGGGCTGGGGGCGGAGGGGCGAAGGGGGGTGGGAAAGGGTGGAAAGGGGTGGGGAGGGGTTGTGTGAATGGTGGGGCAGTGGTGGAGATATGAGGTGGGGAAGGGGAGAGAGGAGTAGAGGGAAGGGAGAGGGGGAGAGCAAGGTGTAGGAGAGGGAGGGAGAGTGGGGAAAAGTGGGGAGGGAGGGAGGGGTAGAGGGAAATGTATATAAACCAAAGGCAGCTTTAATGTTTTCAAACCTTCGGCAACCTTAACGTTTTCAAACCTTAGGCAACTTTAGCGTTATGAAACTAAAGGCGGCTTTAGCATTTTGAAACCAAAGGCAGCTTTAGCGTTTTGAAACCAAAAGCAGCTTTAGCGTTTTGAAAACAAAGACAGTTTTAGTGTTTTGATACCAAAGGCAGCTTTAGCATTTTCAAACCAAAGGCGGCTTTAGCATTTTCAAACATTCGGAAACTTTAGCGTTTTCAAACCTTCAACATCTTTAGCATTTTGAAACCAAAGGCAGCTTAAGCGTTTTGAAACCAAAGGCAGCTTTAGCGTTTTCAAACCAAAGGCAGCTTTAGTATTTTCAAACCAATGGCGGCTTTAGTGTTTTCTAACCTTCGGCAACTTTAGTGTTTTCAATACTTCGGCAACTTTAGCGTTTTGAAACCAAATGCGGCTTTAGCGTTTCCAAACCAAAGGCAACTTTGGCGTTTTCGAACTAGAGCGGCTTTAGCATTTTCAAACCTTTAGCAACTTTAGCGTTTTCAAACCAAAGGCAGCTTTAGCGTTTCGGATGAGGGGAAGGGAAGAGGGGTGGTGGGAAGGGAGAAAGGGGAGGGGTGAGAGGAACGGGTGGAAGGGAGAGTGGTGGCTTTGGAGAGGGAGAGGGGTGGGAGATGGGGAGGGGGGAGAGAGTAGAATAGTGGGGAATGAAGGGGAGAGGGGTAGCGGGGAGTGTTGTAAGATGGAGGGGAAGGGTGAGGGAGGGAGAGAGGTGGGCGATGGGGAAGAGGTGCGAAGGGGGATGAGGGGGAAAGAGGGGTGGGTAAGTGGATGTGAGGGGCTGGGCAGAGGTGGAGAGGGGGTTTTGGGAGAGGGGATGGGGAAGAGGGAGGGGGGAGAGAGGGGAGGACTGGGAAATGAGGGGGCAAGGGGTAGCAGGGAGTGGTGCAAGAGGGAGAGGTAGGTGAAGGGTGCTGAGGGGAGAGGAGTGGGGGATGGGGGCGGAAGGGCGAAGGCGGGTGGGAGCTGGGGGGAAGAGGGGTGGGGAGGGGTTGTGTGAATGGTGGGGCAGTGGTGGAGAGATGGGGTGGGGGGAGGGGAGAGAGGAGTAGAAGGAAGGGAGAGGGGGAGAGGGAGGGGTAGCAGAGGGAGGGAGAGTGGCCAAGAGTGGGGAGGGAGGGGGAGAGGGAAATGTATATAAACCAAAGGCAGCTTTAATGTTTTCAAACCTTAGACAACCTTAACGTTTTCAAACCTTAGGCAACTTTAGCGTTATGAAACTAAATGTGGCTTTAGCATTTTGAAACTAAAGGCGGCTTTAGCATTTTGAAACAAAAGGCAGCTTTAGCGTTTTGAAACCAAAGGCAGCTTTAGCGTTTTGAAAACAAAGACAGTTTTAGTGTTTTGATACCAAAGGCGGCTTTAGCGTTTTCAAACCTTCGGCAACATTAGCGTTTTCAAACCGTCGGCAAATTTACCATTTTGAAACTAAAGGCGGCTTTAGCGTTTCCAAACCAAAGGCGGCTTTTACGTTTTCAAACCAAAGGCATCTTTAGTGTTTTCAAACCAAAGGCAACTTTAGCGTTTTCGAACTAGAGCGGCTTTAGCGTTTTCAAACCTTTAGCAACTTTAGCGTTTTCAAACCAAAGGCAGCTTTAGTGTTTCGGATGAGGGGAAGGGAAATGGGGTAGTGGGAAGGGAGAAAGGGGAGGGGTGAGTGAAAGGGGTGGGAGGGAGAGCGGTGGGGTTGGAGAGGGAGAGGTGTGGGAGATGGGGAGGGGGAGAGAGTGGAAGAGTGGAGAATGAAGGGGAGAGGGGTAGCGGGGAGCGGTGTAAGATGGAGGGGAAGGGGGAGGGAGGGAGAGAGGTGGGCGATGGGGAAGAGGTGCGAAGGGGGGTGGGAGAGGGGGAAGAGGGGTGGGTGAGGGGATGTGAGAGGGGCGGGGCAGAGGTAGAGAGAGGGGTTTTTGGGAGAGGGGTTACAGGGAGAGGGGATGGGGAAGAGGGAGGGGGGAGAGAGGGGAAGACTGGGAAATGAGGGTGAGAGGGGTAGCGGGGAGTGGTGCAAGAGGGAGAGGTAGGGGAAGGGGGCTGGGGGGGAAGGAGTGGGGGCGGAGGGGCGAAGGGGTGTGGGAGAGGGGGGAAAGAGGGGTGGGGAGGGGTTGTGTGAATGGTGGGGCAGTGGTGGAGAGATGGGGTGGGGTGAGGGGGTGTGAGGAGTAGAGGCAAGGGAGAGGGGGAGAGGGTGGGGTAGTAGAGGGAGGGAGAGGGGTAGAGGGAAATGTATATAAACCAAAGGCAGCTTTAATGTTTTCAAACCTTCGGCAACCTTAACGTTTTCAAACCTTAGGCAACTTTAGCGTTATGAAACTAAAGGCGGCTTTGCGTTTTGAAACTAACGGCGGCTTTAGCGTTTTGAAACCAAAGGCAGCTTTAGCGTTTTGAAACCAAAGGCAACTTTAGCTTTTTGAAAACAAAGACAGTTTTAGTGTTTGGATACCAAAGGCAGCTTTAGCGTTTTCAAACTAAAGGCTGCTTTAGCATTTTCAAACATTCAGAAACTTTAGCGTCTTCAAACCTTCGGCATCTTTAGCATTTTGAAACCAAAGGCAGCTTAAGCGTTTTGAAACCAAAGGCGGCTTTAGTGTTTTCAAACCAAAGGCAGCTTTAGTGTTTTCAATCCATCGGCAACTTTAGTGTTTTCAATCCATCTGCAACTTAGCGTTTTGAAACCCAATGAGGCTTTAGCGTTTCCAAACCAAAGGCGGCTTTTACGTTTCCAAACCAAAGGCATCTTTTAGCATTTTCAAACCAAAGGCAACTTTAGCGTTTTTGAACTAGAGCGGCTTTAGCGTTTTCAAACCAAATGCAGCTTTAGCGTTTCAGATGAGGGGAAGGGAAGAGGGGTAGTGGGAAGGGAGAAAGGGGAGGTTTAGAGAAAGGGGTGGGAGGGAGAGTGGTGGGGTTGGAGAGGGATAGGTGTGGGAGATGGGGAGGGGGGAGAGAGTGGAAGAGTGGGGAATGAAGGGGAGATGGATAGCGGGGAGTGGTGTAAGATGGAGGGGAAGGGGGAAGGAGGGAGAGAGGTGGGCGATGGGGGAAGAGGTGCGAAGGGGGGTGAGAGAGGTGAACGAGGGGATGTGAGAGGGGCGGGGCAGAGGTGGAGAGAGGGGGTTGTGGGAGAGGGATTACAGGGAGAGGGGATGGGGAAGGGAGGTGGGGAGAGGGGAAGACTGGGAAATGAGGGGGAGAGGGGTAGCGGGGAGTGGTGCAGGAGGGAGAGGTAGGGGAAGGGGGATAAGGGGGAGAGGAGTGCGGGTTGGGGGCAGAGGGGCGAAGGGGGTGGGAGAGGGGGGAAAGTTGGGGTGGGGAGGGGTTGTGTGAATGGTGTGGCAGTGGTGGAGAGATGGGGTGGGGGGGAGGGGAGAGAGGAGTAGAGGGAAGTGAGAGGGGGAGAGGGAGGGGTAGCAGAGGGAGGGAGAGTGGGCAAGAGTGGGGAGGGAGGGGGAGAGGGAAATATATATATACCAAAGGCAGCTTTAATGTTTTCAAACCTTCGGCACCTTAACGTTTTCAAACCTTAGGCAACTTTAGCGTTATGAAACTAAAGGCGGCTTTAGTGTTTTGAAACCAAAGGCGGCTTTAGCGTTTTGAAACCAAAGGCAGCTTTAGCATTTTGAAACCAAAGGCAGCTTTAGCGTTTTGAAACCAATGGCTGCTTTAAAGTTTTCAAATCTTTGGCAACTTTAGCGTTTTCAAACCTTCGGCAACTTTAGCGTTTTCAAACAAAGGCAGCTTTAGCGTTTTGAAACCAAAGGCAGCTTTAGCGTTTTCAAACCTTCGGCAACTTTAGCATTTAGAAACCAAAGACGGCTATAGCATTTTCAAACCAAAAGCTGCTTGAGCGTTTTCAAACCAAAGGCGGCTATAGCATTTTCAAACCAAAGGCGGCTTTAGTGTTTTCAAATCAAAGGCGGCTTTAGCAATATAAACCAATGGCATATTTAGCGTTTTCAAATCTTAGGCAACTTTAGCGTTTTCAAACCTTAGGCAACTTCAGCGTTTTGAAACCAAAGGCAGTTTTAGCGTTTTGATACCAAAGGCCGCTTTAGAATTTTGAAACCAAAGGCAGCTTTAACGTTTTGAAACCAAAGGCAGCTTTAACATTTTGAAACCAATTGCGGCATTAGCGTTTTCAAACCAAAGGCAGATTTAGCATTTGGAAACCAAAGGCGACTTTGGCGTTTTCAAACCAAATGCGGATTTAGCGTTTTCAAACCAAAGGCAGCTTTAGCGTTTTCAAACCAAAAGCAGCGTTAGCGTTTTCAAACCAAAGGCTGCTTTAGCGTATTCAAACCTTCGGCAACTTTAACATTTTGAAACCAAAGGCAACTTTAGCGTTTTGAAACCAAAGGCGGCTTTAGTGTTTTCAAATCAAAGGCGGCTTTAGCAATATCAAACTAAAGGCATATTTAGCGTTTTCAAATCTTAGGCAACTTTGGCATTTTGATACCAAAGGCTGCTTTAGCATTTTGAAACCAAAGGCAGCTTTAGTATTTTCAAACCAAAGGGGGCTTTAGCGTTTTCAAACCAAAGGCAGCTTTAGCGTTTTCAAACCAAAGGCAGCTTTAGCGTTTTCAAACCAAAGGCGGCTTTAGCATTTTCAAACCTTCGGCAACTTTAGCGTTTTCAAACGTTCGGCAACTTTAGAATTTTGAAACTAAAGGCGGCTTTAGCATTAGCAAACCTTCAGAAACTTTAGCGTTTTCAAACCATCGGCATCTTTAGCATTTTGAAACCAAAGGCAGCTTTAGTGTTTTGAAACTAAAGGCAACTTTAGCGTTTTCAAACCAGAAGCAGCTTGAGCATTTTCACACCAAAGGCGGCTTTAGTATTTTCAAACCAAAGGCGGCTTTGGCAGTATCAAACCAAAGGCAGATTTAGCGTTTTCAAATCTTAGGCAACTGTAGCATTTTCAAACCTTCGGCAACTTTAGCGTTTTGAAACCAAAGGCAGTTTTAGCATTTTGATACCAAAGGCTGCTTTAGCATTTTGAAAACCAAAGGCAGCTTTAGCATTTTCAATCCTTCGGCAACTTTAGCATTTTGAAACCAAAGGCAACTTTAGTGTTTTGAAACCAAAGGCGGGTATAGCGTTTTCAAACCAAAAGCAGCTTGAGCGTTTTCAAACCAAAGGCGGCTATAGCGTTTTTCAAACCAAAGGCAGTTTTAGCGTTTTGATACCAAAGGCTGCTTTAGCATTTTGAAACCAAAGGCAGCTTTAGCGTTTGGAAACCAAAGGCAGCTTTAGCGTTTGGAAACCAAAGGCACCTTTAGCGTTTTCAAACCTTGGGCAACTTTAGCATTTGAAACCAAAGGCAACTTTAGCGTTTTGAAACCAAAGGCGCATTTAGCGTTTTTCAAACCAAAAGCAGCTTGAGCGTTTTCAAACCAAAGGCGGCTATAGCGTTTTCAAACCAAAGGCAGTTTTAGCATTTTGATACCAAAGGATGCTTTAGCATTTTGAAACCAAAGGCAGCTTTAACGTTTTGAAACCAAAGACAGCTTTAGCGTTTTCAAACCTTCGGCAACTTTAGCATTTTGAAACCAAAGGCAACTTTAGCATTTTGAAACCAAAGGCGGCTATAGCGTTTTCAAACCAAAAGCAGCTTGAGCGTTTTCAGACCGAAGGCGGCTATAGCGTTTTCAAACCAAAGGCGGCTTTAGTGTTTTCAAATCAAAGGCGGCTTTAGCTTTTTCAAACCTTAGGCAACTTTAGCGTTTTGAAACCAAGGGCAGTTTTAGCGTTTTCATACCAAAGGCAGTATTAGCGTTTTGATTCCAAAGGCTGCTTTAGAATTTTGAAACCAAAGGCAGCTTTAGCGTTTTCAAATCTTAGGCAACTGTAGCATTTTCAAACCTTCGGCAACTTTAGCGTTTTGAAACCAAAGACGGCTTGAGTATTTTCACACCAAAGGCAGCTTTAGCATTTTCAAACCAAAGGCGGCTTTAGCGTTTTCAAACCAAAGGCGGCTTTAGCGTTTAGGATTAGGGGAAGGGAAGGGAGGTAGTGTGGAGGTAGCGTGGGGAGGGGTGAGAGACAGGGGTGGGAGGGAGAGCAATGGGGAGGGGAAGAGTGGGGAATGAGGTGGAGAGGGATAGCGGGGACTGGTGCCAGAAGGAGGGGAAGGGGAAGGAAGAGAGAGGGATGGGGCAGAGGGGTGAAGGGGGGTGGGAGAGGGGGAAAGGGGTGGGGAGGGGATGTGAGGAGGGCGGGCACAGGTGGAGAGAGGGGGTTTTTGGAGAGGGGTGGGAGGGAGAGGGGATGGGGATGGGGAGAGGGAAGGGAGAGCGGGGAATGAGGGGGAGAGGGGTAGAGAGGAGTGGTGCAAGATGGAGAGGTAGGGGAAGGGGATTGGGGGAGAGAGGTGGGGTCAGAGGGGGAAGTGAGGTAGGGGATGGAGGGGGGAAGAGGGATTTGGGAGAGGATGTGAGTGGGGCGGGGCAGAGTGGAGATATGTCGTAGGGGAAGAGTAGAGAGGAGTAGGAAGGGAGAGGGGAAACGGGTGGGGTAGGGGAGGGGGGAAAGTGGGGAAGTGTGGGGAGGGAGGGGGATAGGGAAATATATATAAACCAAAGGCGGCTATAGTGATTTCAAACCTTCGGTAACCTTAGCTTTTTCAAACCTTAGGCAACTTTAGCATAAACTAAAGGCAGCTTTAGCATTTTGAAACTAAAGGCGTCTTTAGCGTTTTTAAACCAAAGGCAGCTTTGGCATTTGGAAACCAAAGACAGCTTTAGCATTTTGAAATCAAAGGCGGCTTTAGCAATATCAAACCAAAGGAAGATTTAGCGTTTTCAAATTCTAGGCAACTGTCGCATTTTCAAACCTTCGGCAACTTTAGCGTTTTGAAACCAAAGGCAATTTTAGCGATTTGATACCAAGGGCTGCTTTAGCGTTTTGAAACCAAAGGCAGATTTATCATTTGGAAACCAAAGGCGACTTTGGCGTTTTGAAACCAAACGCGGATTTAGCGTTTTCAAACCAAAGGCAGCTTTAGCGTTTTCAAACCAAAGGCAACTTTAGTGTTTTGAAACCTAAGGCAGTTTTAGCGTTTTGATACCAAAGGCTGCTTTAGCATTTTGAAACCAAAGGCAGCTTTAGCATTTCCAAACCAAAGGCGGCTTTAGCGTTTTCAAACCAAATGCAGCTTTAGCGTTTACACACCAAAGGCAGCTTTAGCGTTTTCAAACCAAAGGCAACTTTGGCGTTTTCGAACTACAGCGGATTTACCGTTTTCAAACCTTTAGCAACTTTAGCGTTTTCAAACCAAAGGCAGCTTTAGCGTTTCGGATGAGGGGAAGGGAAGAGGGGTGGTGGGAAGGGAGAAAGGGGAGGGGTGAGAGGAAGGGGTGGAAGGGAGAGTGGTGGCGTTGGAGAGGGAGAGGGGTGGGAGATGGGGAGGGGGGAGAGTGGAATAGTGGGGACTGAAGGGGAGAGGGGTAGCGGGGAGTGGTGTAAGATGGAGGGGAAGGGGGAGGGAGGGAGAGAGGTGGGCGATGGGGGAAGAGGTGCGAAGGGGGATGAGGGGGAAAGAGGGGTGGGTGAGTGGATGTGAGGGGCTGGGCAGAGGTGGAGAGAGGGGGTTTTGGGAGAGGGGATGGGGAAGAGGGAGGGGGGAGAGAGGGGAAGACTGGGAAATGAGGGGGCGAGGGCTAGCGGGGAGTGGTGCAAGAGGGAGAGGTAGGGGAAGGGTGCTGAGGGGAGAGGTGGGGGCGGAGGGGCGAAGGGGGGTGGGAGCTGGGGGGGAAGAGGGGTGGGGAGGGGTATGTGAATGGTGGGGCAGTGATGGAGAGATGGGGTGGGGAGGAGGGGAGAGAGGAGTAGAGGGAAGGGAGAGGGTGAGAGGGAGGGGTAGCAGAGGGAGGGAGAGTGGGCAAGAGTGGGGAGGGAGGGGAGAGGGAAATGTATATAAACCAAAGGCAGCTTTAATGTTTTCAAACCTTCGACAACCTTAACGTTTTCAAACCTTAGGCAACTTTAGCGTTATGAAACTAAATGTGGCTTTAGAGTTTTGAAACCAAAGGCAGTTTTAGCGTTTTGATACCAAAGGCTGCTTTAGCATTTTGAAACCAAAGGCAGCTTTAGCGTTTTGAAACCAAAGGCAGCTTTAGCGTTTTAAAAACAAAGACAGTTTTGTGGCGGCTCCTAAGGGTCGTGCCATTATACAGCCGAACCCCTCGGCACAGGAGTGGTGCAGTCCGGAGGCGGCCCTTAGCCGGAGGGTTTAAAAGGCAGGGTTTGGGTGCCAACTTCCCGTGGTTTCATCTTCCCTTGAACCGGGAGGAATTAAATAAAAGTGCTTTTCAAACTTTGGACTACTTGCCTCATTTTGAGACCCACGCACTACATTGGTGACCCCGACGCTCCATTGGCATCATGATGGAGACAGAACAAAGCCCTACCTCCTCACACGCCAGCCCGACCCTGTCTCTGGATGCGGTCTCCGTAAAACTGCCCAGCTTCTGGACCACACGGCCGCTCATCTGGTTCCAGCAGGCGGAGGCCCAGTTCAACCTGCGGGGCATCACGGTCGATGCCACCCGCTTCTATTACCTGGTGGGAGCCCTCGACCAGGATGCGGTGGAAGAAGTAACAGACTTCCTCGCAGCCCCCCCGGACAATAATAAATACCTCGGCCTGAAACAGCTCCTGCTCCAAATTTACGGACTAAGTAGGATGGAGCGGGCAGGTAGGATCCTGCATATGGGGGGCCTGGGCGACCGGCGGCCATCTACCCTCCTAAAGGAAATGGTGGCGTTATTAGACGTGCACACGCCGTGCCTGTTGTTCGAGTACACCTACCTGCATCTGCTGCTGGCCTACATTCGGTTGCAGCTCATCGAGGTCTCGTTTGCCGACCTTCGGGCCCTCGGGAGGCGCGCCGACGCCTTGTGGATGGCGCGCCCTGATGATGTCAGCGCGCTGGGCGTCAGCAGAGACGGGGTCGCGCTGAGTTCGACGCGCCCTGATGACGTCAACGCACTGGCCGTCGGCAGGCACGCCGATGACGTCACCCCAGCAGCTCCCAATTTCCTCCGGTGGGGCGGGGGAGCTGTGGAAGGAGTGACAGCTCCAGCCCGACGGCCCGCACGATCACCCCCAGCGGCAGTGAGGGGTACTGCACCTGCAGTCCAGCGCCAGCAAGCTGCAGGCACCACCAGCAGGGGCAGGCAAGCACCAAATAGCACCAACACAAGGAGCTGGTGCTATTTCCATCAGTGCTGGGGTGCTGCAGCACGACAATGCCGCCAGCCATGCACGTTCCCGGGAAACGCCTGGTCCGGCTGCCAATAGTCCCCGCGATGGCCGGCCAAATTCACCGCCTTTTCGCTTGGGATCGGCGCTCAGGGACCCGCTTCCTCGTGGATACAGGAGTGGAGCTCAGCGTCCTGCCCCCTTCACTGGCCGACATTCGTTCCGGTAAGCGGGGGCCCGTCCTCACCGCGGCGAACGGCAGCCCCATCCGCGCATATGGACTGCGCATGGTTCCCATCGTGCTCGGCTCCTGCCATTTCTCATGGAACTTCACCATTGCCGACGTCTCCCAACCATTGCTCGGGGCCGATTTTCTCCGGACTCATTCCCTTATGGTGGACGTCGGGCATCAGCGTTTGGTCAATGCCACTACAATGCAGCCGATCACGTTGCGCTTGGATCATCCGGTGGGACGGCCACTGGCGTCCGTGGACTCCCGATTCGCACGGATCTTGGCTGCGTTCCCGGACATTCTCACTCCGCAGTTTCATTCAGCAACCCCCAGCCACGGAGTGGTGCATTATATCCCGACTACCGGCCCACCACTCCATGCACGAGCACGACGACTGCCACCAGATAAACTGCGTCTGGCACGGCGGGAATTCCGCAGGATGGAGGCCTTGGGGATCGTCCGCCCTTCGAGCAGCCCTTGGGAGTCCCCACTCAACATGGTCCCTAAGTCAAGCGGGGGCTGGCGACCTTGTGGGGATTACCGACGGCTGAACGCTGCAACAACAGCGGATCGATACCCCATACCCTACATCCAGGACCTCACGGCCCATTTGGCTGGGGCCACATTTTTTTCAAAAGTGGATCTGGCAACTTTAGCGTTTTCGAACTAGAGCGGCTTTAGCGTTTTCAAACCTTTAGCAACTTTAGCATTTTCCAAACCAAAGGCAGCTTTAGCGTTTCGGATGAGGGGAAGGGAAGAGGGGTAGTGGGAAGGGAGAAAGGGGAGGGGTGAGTAAAAGGGGTGGGAGGGAGAGTGGTGGGGTTGGAGAGGGAGAGGTGTGGGAGATAGGGAGGGGGGAGAGAGTGGAAGAGTGGAGAATGAAGGGGAGAGGGGTAGCAGGGAGTGGTGTAATAACATTTTAATAGCGATGGGGGAAGACGTGCGAAGGGGGGTGGGAGAGGGGGAAGAGGGGTGGGTGAGGGGATGTGAGAGGGGCGGGGCATAGGTGGAGAGAGGGTTTTTTGGGAGAGGGGTTACAGGGAGAGGGGATGGGGAAGAGGGAGGGGGGAGAGAGGGGAAGACTGGGAAATGAGGGGGAGAGGGGTAGCGGGGAGTGGTGCAAGAGGGAGAGGTAGGGGAAGGGGGCTGGGGAGGAGAGGAGTGGGGGCGGAGGGGCGAAGGGGGCTGGGAGAGGGCGGAAAGAGGGGTGGGGAGGGGTTGTATGAATGGTGGGGCAGTGGTGTAGAGATGGGGTGGGGGGGAGGGGGGTGAGAGGAGTAGAGGCAAGGGAGAGGGGGAGAGGGAGGGGTAGCAGAGGGAGGGAGAGTGGGCAAGAGTGGGGAGGGAGGGGTAGAGGGAAATGTACATAAATCAAAGGCAGCTTTAATGTTTTCAAACCTTCGGCAACCTTAACGTTTTCAAACCTTAGGCAACTTTAGCGTTATGAAACTAAAGGCGGCTTTTGCGTTTTGAAACCAAAGGCGGCTTTAACGTTTTCAAACCAATGGCGGCTTTAGCGTTTTCAATCCTTCGGCAACTTTAGTGTTTTCAATCCATCGGCAACTTTAGCGTTTTGAAACCCAATGCGGCTTTAGCGTTTCCAAACCAAAGGCGGCTTTTACGTTTTCAAACCAAAGGCATCTTTAGCGTTTTCAAACCAAAGGCAACTTTAGCGTTTTCGAACTAGAGCGACTTTAGCGTTTTCAAACCAAGGGCAGCTTTAGCGTTTCAGATGAGGGGAAGGGAAGAGGGGTAGTGGGAAGGGAGAAAGGGGAGGGGTGAGAGAAAGGGGTGGGAGGGAGAGTGGTGGGGTTGGAGAGGGAGAGGTGTGGGAGATGGGGAGGGGGAGAGAGTGGAAGAGTGGGGAATGAAGGGGAGAGGGGTATCGGGGAGCGGTGTAAGATGGAGGGGAAGGGGGAAGGAGGGAGAGAGGTGGGCGATGGGGGAAGAGGTGCGAAGGGGGGTGGGAGAGGGTGAACGAGGGGATGTGAGAGGGGCGGGGCAGAGGTGGAGAGAGGGGGTTGTGGGAGAGGGGTTACAGGGAGAGGGGATGGGGAAGAGGGAGGTGGGGAGAGAGGGGAAGACTGGGAAATGAGGGGGAGAGAGGTAGCGGGGAGTGGTGCAGGAGGGAGAGGTAGGTGAAGGAGGTTGGGGGAGTGCAGTGCAGGAAGGGGGCGGAGCGGCGAAGGGGGTGGGAGAGGGGGGAAAGAGGGGTGGGGAGGGGTTGTGTGAATGGTGTG
The DNA here is from genome assembly GCA_036785375.1 of Leucoraja ocellata. Lineage (NCBI taxonomy): Eukaryota > Metazoa > Chordata > Chondrichthyes > Rajiformes > Rajidae > Leucoraja > Leucoraja ocellata. The sequence goes on along the minus strand of JAWMAR010004153.1, from coordinate 31,658 downwards.
GCAGTGGCGGAGAGATGGGGTGGGGGGAGGGGAGAGAGGAGTAGAGGGAAGTGAGAGGGGGGGAGGGAGGGGCAACAGAGGGAGGGAGAGTGGGCAAGAGTGGGGAGGGAGAAGGAGAGGGAAATATATATATACCAAAGGCAGCTTTAATGTTTTCAAACCTTCGGCAACCTTAACATTTTCAAACCTTAGGCAACTTTAGCGTTATGAAACTAAAGGCGGCTTTTGCGTTTTGAAACTAACGGCGGCTTTAGCATTTTGAAACCAAAGGCAGCTTTAGCGTTTTGAAACCAAAGGCAACTTTAGCGTTTTGAAAACAAAGACAGTTTTAGTGTTTGGATACCAAAGGCAGCTTTAGCGTTTTCAAACTAAAGGCGGCTTTAGCATTTTCAAACATTCAGAAACTTTAGCGTTTTCAAACCTTCTGCCTCTTTAGCATTTTGAAACCAAAGGCAGCATAAGCGTTTTGAAACCAAAGGCGGCTTTAGCATTTTCAAACCAAAGGCGGCTTTAACGTTTTCAAACCTATGGCGGCTTTAGCGTTTTCAATCCTTCGGCAACTTTAGTGTTTTCAATCCATCGGCAACTTTAGCGTTTTGAAACCCAATGCAGCTTTAGCGTTTCCAAACCAAAGGCGGATTTTACGTTTTCAAACCAAAGGCGTCTTTAGCGTTTTCAAACCAAAGGCAACTTTTGCGTTTTCGAACTAGAGCGGCTTTAGCGTTTTCAAACCAAAGGCAGCTTTAGCGTTTCAGATGAGGGGAAGGGAAGAGGGGTAGTGGGAAGGGAGAAAGGGGAGGGGTGAGAGAAAGGGGTGGGAGGGAGAGTGGTGGGGTTGGAGAGGGAGAGGTGTGGGAGATGGGGAGGGGGAGAGAGTGAAAGAGTGGGGAATGAAGGGGAGAGGGGTATCGGGGAGTGGTGTAAGATGGAGGGGAAGGGGGAAGGAGGGAGAGAGGTGGGCGATTGGGGAAGAGGTGCGAAGGGGGGTGGGAGAGGGTGAACGAGGGGATGTGAGAGGGGTGGGGCAGAGGTGGAGAGAGGGGGTTGTGGGAGAGGGGTTACAGGGAGAGGGGATGGGGAAGAGGGAGGTGGGGAGAGAGGGGAAGACTGGGAAATGAGGGGGAGCGAAGTAGCGGGGAGTGGTGCAGGAGGGAGAGGTAGGGGAAGGGGGCTGGGGGGAGAGGAGTGCGGGTTGGGGGCGGAGGGGCGAAGGGGGTGGGGAGGGGTGGAGGGGAGAGAGTGGGGTGGGGAGGGGTTGTGTGAATGGTGTGGCAGTGGTGGAGAGATGGGGAGGGGAGAGAGGAGTAGAGGGAAGTGAGAGGGGGAGAGGGAGGGGTAACAGAGGGAGGGATAGTGGGCAAGAGTGGGGAGGGAGGGGGAGAGGGAAATATATATATACCAAAGGCAGCTTTAATGTTTTCAAACCTTCGCCAACCTTAACGTTTTCAAACCTTAGGCAACTTTAGCGTTATGAAACTAAAGGCGGCTTTAGTGTTTTGAAACCAAAGGCGGCTTTAGCGTTTTGAAACCAAAGGCAGCTTTAGCATTTTGAAAACAAAGGCAGCTTTAGCGTTTTGATACCAAAGGCAGCTTTAGCGTTTTGAAACCAAAGGCGGTTTTAGCATTTTCAAAGCATAGGTAGCTTTAGCGTTTTGAAACCAATGGCTGCTTTAACGTTTTCAAATCTTCGGCAACTTTAGCGTTTTCAAACCTTTGGCAAATTTAGCATTTTCTAACCAAAGGCAACTTTAGCGTTTTCAGACGTTCGGCAACTTTAGAATTTTGAAACTAAATGCGGCTTTAGCATTAGCAAACCTTAAGAAACTTCAGCGTTTTCAAACCATCGGCATCTTTAGCATTTTGAAACCAAAGGCAGCTGTAGTGTTTTGAAACTAAAGGAAACTTTAGCGTTTTCATACCAGAAGCAGCTTGAGCATTTTCACACCAAAGGCCTCTTTAGTATTTTCAAACCAAAGGCGGCTTTAGCAATATCAAACCAAAGGCAGATTTAGCGTTTTCAAATCTTAGGCAACTGTAGCATTTTCAAACCTTCGGCAACTTTAGCGTTTTGAAACCAAAGGCAGTTTTAGCATTTTGATACCAAAGGCTGCTTTAGCATTTTGAAACCAAAGGCAGCTTTAGCGTTTCGAAACCAAAGGCTGCTTTAGCGTTTTCAATCCTTCGGCAACTTTAGCATTTTGAAACCAAAGGCAACTTTAGCGTTTTAAAACCAAAGGCGGCTATAGCATTTTCAAACCAAAAGCAGCTTGAGGGTTTTCAAACCAAAGGCGGCTATAGCGTTTTCAAACCAAAGGCGGCTTTAGTGTTTTCAAATCAAAGGCGGCTTTAGCAATATTAAACCAAAGGCGTATTTAGCGTTTTCAAATCTTAGGCAACTTTAGCATTGTCAAACCTTAGGCAACTTCAGCGTTTTGAAACGAAAGGCAGTTTTAGCGTTTTCATACCAAAGGCTGCTTTAGAATTTTGAAACCAAAGGCAGCTTTAGCGTTTTGAAACCAAAGGCAGCTTTAGCATTTTGATACCAATTGCGGCTTTAGCGTTTTCCAACCAAAGGCAGATTTAGCATTTGGAAACCAAAGGCGACTTTGGCGTTTTCAAACCAAATGTGGATTTAGCATTTTCAAACCAAAGGCAGCTTTAGCGTTTTCAAACCAAATGCGAATTTAGCGTTTTCAAACCAAAGGCAGCTTTAGCGTTTTCAAACCAAAAGCAGCGTTAACGTTTTCAAACCAAAGGCTGCTTTAGCGTTTTCAAACCTTCGGCAACTTTAACATTTTGAAACCAAAGGCAACTTTAGCGTTTTCAAACCAAAGGCGGCTTTAGTGTTTTCAAATCAAAGGCGGCTTTAGCAATATCAAACCAAAGGCGTATTTAGCGTTTTCAAATCTTAGGCAACTTTGGCGTTTTGAAACCAAAGGCAGTTTTAGCGTTTTGATACCAAAGGCTGCTACAGCATTTTGAAACCAAAGGCAGCTTTAGCATTTTCAAACCAAAGGTGGCTTTAGCGTTTTCAAACCAAAGGCAGATTTAGCGTTATCAAACCAAAGGCAGCTTTAGCATTTTCAAACCTTCGGCAACTTTAGCGTTTTCAAACGTTCGGCAACTTTAGAATTTTGAAACTAAAGGCGGCTTTAGCATTAGCAAACCTTCAGAAACTTTAGCGTTTTCAAACCATCGGCATCTTTGGCATTTTGAAACCAAAGGCAGCTGTAGTGTTTTGAAATTGAAGGAAACTTTAGCGTTTTCATACCAGAAGCAGCTTGAGCATTTTCACACCAAAGGCCTCTTTAGTATTTTCAAACCAAAGGCGGCTTTAGCAATATCAAACCAAAGGCAGATTTAGCGTTTTCAAATCTTAGGCAACTGTAGCATTTTCAAACCTTCGGCAACTTTAGCATTTTGAAACCAAAGGCAGTTTTAGCATTTTGATACCAAAGGCTGCTTTAGCATTTTGAAACCAAAGGCAGCTTTAGCGTTTCGAAACCAAAGGCAGCTTTAGCGTTTTCAATCCTTCGGCAACTTTAGCATTTTGAAACCAAAGGCAACTTTAGCGTTTTGAAACCAAAGGCGGCTATAGCGTTTTCAAACCAAAAGCAGCTTGAGCGTTTTCAAACCAAAGGCGGCTATAGCGTTTTCAAACCAAAGGCAGTTTTAGCGTTTTGATATCAAAGGCTGCTTTAGCATTTTGAAACCAAAGGCAGCTTTAGCGTTTCGAAACCAAAGGCAGCTTTACCGTTTTCAAACCTTCGGCAACTTTAGCATTTTGAAACCAAAGGCAACTTTAGCGTTTTGAAAACAAAGGCGGGTATAGCGTTTTCAAACCAAAAGCAGCTTGAGCGTTTTCAAACCAAAGGCGGCTATAGCGTTTTCAAACCAAAGGCAGTTTTAGCATTTTGATACCAAAGGATGCTTTAGCATTTTGAAACCAAAGGCAGCTTTAACGTTTTCAAATCTTAGGCAACTGTAGCATTTTCAAACCTTCGGCAACTTTAGCATTTTGAAACCAAAGGCAGTTTTAGCATTTTGATACCAAAGGCTGCTTTAGCATTTTGAAACCAAAGGCAGCTTTAGCATGTCGAAACCAAAGGCAGCTTTAGCGTTTTCAATCCTTCGGCAACTTTAGCATTTTGAAACCAAAGGCAACTTTAGCGTTTTGAAACCAAAGGCGGCTATAGCGTTTTCAAACCAAAAGCAGCTTGAGCGTTTTCAAACCAAAGGCGGCTATAGCGTTTTCAAACCAAAGGCAGTTTTAGCGTTTTGATATCAAAGGCTGCTTTAGCATTTTAAAACCAAAGGCAACTTTAGCATTTTGAACCCAAAGGCGGGTATAGCGTTTTCAAACCAAAAGCAGCTTGAGCGGTTTCAAACCAAAGGCGGCTATAGCGTTTTCAAACCAAAGGCGGCTTTAGTGTTTTCAAATCAAAGGCGGCTTTAGCAATATCAAACCAAAGGCGTATTTAGCGTTTTCAAATCTTAGGCAACTTTGGCGTTTTGAAACCAAAGGCAGTTTTAGCGTTTTGATACCAAAGGCTGCTACAGCATTTTGAAACTAAAGGCAGCTTTAGCATTTTCAAACCAAAGGTGGCTTTAGCGTTTTCAAACCAAAGGCAGCTTTAGCATTTTCAAACCAAAGGGGGCTTTAGCATTTTCAAACCAAAGGCAGATTTAGCGTTTTCAAACCAAAGGCGGCTTTAGCATTTTCAAACCTTCGGCAACTTTAGCGTTTTCAAACGTTCGGCAACTTTAGAATTTTGAAACTAAAGGCGGCTTTAGCATTAGCAAACCTTCAGAAACTTTAGCGTTTTCAAACCATCGGCATCTTTAGCATTTTGAAACCAAAGGCAGCTGTAGTGTTTTGAAACTAAAGGAAACTTTAGCGTTTTCATACCAGAAGCAGCTTGAGCATTTTCACACCAAAGGCCTCTTTAGTATTTTCAAACCAAAGGCGGCTTTAGCAATATCAAACCAAAGGCAGATTTAGCGTTTTCAAATCTTAGGCAACTGTAGCATTTTCAAACCTTCGGCAACTTTAGCATTTTGAAACCAAAGGCAGTTTTAGCATTTTGATACCAAAGGCTGCTTTAGCATTTTGAAACCAAAGGCAGCTTTAGCGTTTCGAAACCAAAGGCAGCTTTAGCGTTTTCAATCCTTCGGCAACTTTAGCATTTTGAAACCAAAGGCAACTTTAGCGTTTTGAAACCAAAGGCGGCTATAGCGTTTTCAAACCAAAAGCAGCTTGAGCGTTTTCAAACCAAAGGCGGCTATAGCGTTTTCAAACCAAAGGCAGTTTTAGCGTTTTGATATCAAAGGCTGCTTTAGCATTTTGAAACCAAAGGCTGCTTTAGCGTTTCGAAACCAAAGGCAGCTTTACCGTTTTCAAACCTTCGGCAACTTTAGCATTTTGAAACCAAAGGCAACTTTAGCGTTTTGAAAACAAAGGCGGGTATAGCGTTTTCAAACCAAAAGCAGCTTGAGCGTTTTCAAACCAAAGGCGGCTATAGCGTTTTCAAACCAAAGGCAGTTTTAGCATTTTGATACCAAAGGATGCTTTAACATTTTGAAACCAAAGGCAGCTTTAACGTTTTCAAATCTTAGGCAACTGTAGCATTTTCAAACCTTCGGCAACTTTAGCATTTTGAAACCAAAGGCAGTTTTAGCATTTTGATACCAAAGGCTGCTTTAGCATTTTGAAACCAAAGGCAGCTTTAGCGTGTCGAAACCAAAGGCAGCTTTAGCGTTTTCAATCCTTCGGCAACTTTAGCATTTTGAAACCAAAGGCAACTTTAGCGTTTTGAAACCAAAGGCGGCTATAGCGTTTTCAAACCAAAAGCAGTTTTAGCATTTTGATACCAAAGGATGCTTTAGCATTTTGAAACCAAAGGCAGCTTTAACGTTTTGAAACCAAAGGCAGCTTTAGCGTTTTCAAACCTTCGGCAACTTTAGCATTTTGAAACCAAAGGCAACTTTAGCGTTTTGAAACCAAAGGCGGCTATAGCGTTTTCAAACCAAAAGCAGCCTAAGCGTTTTCAAACCAAAGGCGGCTATAGCGTTTTCAAACCAAAGGCGGCTTTAGTGTTTTCAAATCAAAGGCGGCTTTAGCTTTTTCAAACCTTAGGCAACTTTAGCGTTTTGAAACCAAGGGCAGTTTTAGCGTTTTGATACCAAAGGCAGTTTTAGCGTTTTAATACCAAAGGCTGCTTTAGAGTTTTGAAACCAAAGGCAGCTTTAGCGTTTTCAAATCTTAGGCAACTGTAGCATTTTCAAACCTTCGGCAACTTTAGCGTTTTGAAACCAAAGACGGCTTTAGCGTTTTCACACCAAAGGCAGCTTTAGCATTTTCAAACCAAAGGCGGCTTTAGCGTTTTCATACCAAAGGCGGCTTTAGCGTTTAGGATTAGGGGAAGGGAACGAAGGTAGTGTGGAGGTAGCGTGGGGAGGGGTGAGGACAGGGGCGTGGAGTGGTGCCAGAAGGAGGGGAAGGGGAAGCGAGAGAGAGGGATGGGGCGGAGGGGTGAAGGGGGGTGGGAGAGGGGGGAAAGGGGTGGGGAGGGGATGTGAGAAGGGCGGGCACAGTTGGAGAGAGGGGGTTTTTGGAGAGGGGTGGGAGGGAGAGGGGATGGGAAGAGGGAAGGGAGAGCGGGGAAGACTGGGGAATGAGGGGGAGAGGGGTAGCGAGGAGCGGTGCAAGAGGGAGAGGTAGGGGAAGGGGATAGGGGGAGAGGGGTGGGGTCAGAGAGGGGAAGAGAGGTAGGGGATGGGAGGGGGGGAAGAGGGATTTGGGAGAGGATGTGTGGGACGGGGCAGAGTGGAGATATGTCGTAGGGGATGAGTAGAGAGGAGTAGGAAGGGAGAGGGGAAACGGGTGGGGTAGGGGAGGGGGGAAAGTGGGGATGAGTGGAGAGGGAGGGGGATAGGGAAATATATATAAACCAAAGGCGGCTATAGTGTTTTCAAACCTTCAGTAACCTTAGCTTTTTCAAACCTTAGGCAACTTTAGCATAAACTAAAGGCAGCTTTAGCGTTTTGAAACTAAAGGCGGGTTTAGCATTTTTAAACCAAAGGCAGCTTTGGCGTTTGGAAACCAAAGGCAGCTTTAGCATTTTGAAATCAAAGGCGGCTTTAGCAATATCAAAGCAAAGGCGGATTTAGCGTTTTCAAATTCTAGGCAACTGTAGCATTTTCAAACCTTCGGCAACTTTAGCGTTTTGAAACCAAAGGCAGATTTAGCATTTGGAAACCAAAGGCGACTTTGGCGTTTTGAAACCAAACGCGGATTTAGCGTTTTCAAACCAAAGGCAGCTTTAGCGTTTTCAATCCAAAGGCAACTTTAGTGTTTTGAAACCAAAGGCAGTTTTAGCATTTTGATACCAAAGGCTCCTTTAGCATTTTGAAACCAAAGGCAGCTTTAGCATTTCCAAACCAAAGGCGGCTTTAGCGTTTTCAAACCAAATGCAGCTTTAGCGTTTTCACACCAAAGGCAGCTTTAGCGTTTTCAAACCAAAGGCGGCTTTAGCGTTTTCAAACCTTCGGTAACTTTAGCGTTTTTAAATTTTCGGCAACTTTAGTATTTTGAAACTAAAGGCGGCTTTAGCATTATCAAACCTTCAGAAACTTTAGCATTTTCAAACCATCGGCATCTTTAGCGTTTTGAAACCAAAGGCAGCTTTAGTGTTTTGAAACCAAAGGCAACTTTAGCGTTTTCACACCAGAAGCAGCTTGAACGTTTTCACACCAAAGGCGGCTTTAGTATTTTCAAACCATATGCGGCTTTAGCAATATCAAACCAAAGGCGGATTTAGCGTTTTCAAATCTTAGGCAACTGTAGCATTTTCAAACCTTCGGCAACTTTAGCATTTTGAAACCAAAGGCAGTTTTAGCGTTTTGATACCAAAGGCTGCTTTAGCATTTTGAAACCAAAGGCAGCTTTAGCATTTTGAAACCAAAGGCAGCTTTAGCGTTTTCAAACCTTCGGCAACTTTAGCATTTTGAAACCAAAGGCAACTTTAGCGTTTTGAAACCAAAGGCGGCTATAGCGTTTTCAAACCAAAAGCAGCTTGAGCGTTTTCAAACCAAAGGCGGCTATAGTGTTTTCAAACAAGGCAGTTTTAGCGTTTTGATACCAAATGATGCTTTAGCATTTTGAAACCAAAGGCAGCTTTAGCGTTTTGAAACCAAAGGCAGCTTTAGCATGTTCAATCCTTCGGCAACTTTAACATTTTGAAACCAAAGGCAACTTTAGCGTTTTGAAACCAAAGGCGGCTTTAGTGTTTTCAAATCAAAGGCGGCTTTAGCAATATCAAACCAAAGGCGTATTTAGTGTTTTCAAATCTTAGGCAACTTTAGCATTTTCAAACCTTAGGCAACTTTGGCGTTTTGAAACCAAAGGCAGTTTTAGCATTTTGATACCAAAGGCTGCTATAGCATTTTCAAACCAAAGGCAGCTTTAGCATTTTCAAACCAAAGGGGGCTTTAGCATTTTCAAACCAAAGGCAGCTTTAGCGTTTTCACACCAAAGTCAGCTTTAGCGTTTTCAAACTAAAGGCGGCTTTAGCATTTTCAAACCTTCGGCAACTTTAGCATTTTCAAACCTTCGGCAACTTTAGAATTTTGAAACTAAAGGCAGCTTTAGCATTAGCAAACCTTCAGAAACTTTAGCGTTTTCAAACCATCGGCATCTTTAGCATTTTGAAACCAAAGGCAGCTTTAGTGTTTTGAAACCAAAGGCAACTTTAGCGTTTTCACACCAGAAGCAGCTTGAGCGTTTTCACGCCAAATGCGGCTTTAGTATTTTCAAACCAAATGCGGCTTTAGCAATATCAAACCAAATGCGCATTTAGCGTTTTCTAATCTTAGGCAACTGTAGCATTTTCAAACCTTCGGCAACTTTAGCGTTTTGAAACCAAAGGCAGTTTTAGCGTTTTGATACCAAAGGCTGCTTTAGCATTTTGAAACCAAAGGCAGCTTTAGCATTTTGAAACCAAAGGCAGCTTTAGCGTTTTCAAACCTTCGGCAACTTTAGCATTTTGAAACCAAAGGCAACTTTAGTGTTTTGAAACCAAAGGCGGGTATAGCGTTTTCAAACCAAAAGCAGCTTGAGCGTTTTCAAACCAAAGGCGGCTATAGCGTTTTGAAACAAGGCAGTTTTAGCGTTTTGATACCAAAGGATCCTTTAGCATTTTGAAACCAAAGGAAGCTTTAGCGTTTTGAAACCAAAGGCAGCTTTAGCGTGTTCAAACCAAAGGCGGCTTTAGCATTTTCAAACCAAATGCAGCTTCAGCATTTTCACACCAAAGGCAGCTTTAGCGTTTTCAAACCAAAGGCGGCTTTAGCGTTTTCAAACCTTCGGCAACTTTAGCGTTTTCAAATTTTCGGCAACTTTAGTATTTTGAAACTAAAGGCGGCTTTAGCATTATCAAACCTTCAGAAACTTTAGCATTTTCAAACCATCGGCATCTTTAGCGTTTTGAAACCAAAGGCAGCTTTAGTGTTTTGAAACCAAAGGCAACTTTAGCGTTTTCACACCAGAAGCAGATTGAGCGTTTTCACACCAAATGCGGCTTTAGTATTTTCAAACCAAATGCGGCTTTAGCAATATAAAACCAAAGGCGCATTTAGCGTTTTCTAATCTTAGGCAACTGTAGCATTTTCAAACCTTCGGCAACTTTAGCGTTTTGAAACCAAAGGCAGCTTTAGCATTTTGAAACCAAAGGCAGCTTTAGCGTTTTCAAACCTTCGGCAACTTTAGCATTTTGAAACCAAAGGCAACTTTAGTGTTTTGAAACCAAAGGCGGGTATAGCGTTTTCAAACCAAAAGCAGCTTGAGCGTTTTCAAACCAAAGGCGGCTATAGCGTTTTCAAACCAAAGGCAGTTTTAGCGTTTTGATATCAAAGGCTGCTTTAGCATTTTAAAACCAAAGGCAGCTTTAGCGTTTGGAAACCAAAGGCAGCTTTTCCCTTTTCAAACCTTCGGCAACTTTAGCATTTTGAAACCAAAGGCAACTTTAGCATTTTGAAACCAAAGGCAGGTATAGCGTTTTCAAACCAAAAGCAGCTTGAGCGTTTTCAAACCAAAGGCGGCTATAGCGTTTTCAAACCAAAGGCAGTTTTAGCATTTTGATACCAAAGGATGCTTTAGCATTTTGAAACCAAAGGCAGCTTTAACGTTTTGAAACCAAAGGCAGCTTTAGCGTTTTCAAACCTTCGGCAACTTTAGCATTTTGAAACCAAAGGCAACTTTAGCCTTTTCAAACCAAAGGCGGCTATAGCGTTTCAAACCAAAAGCAGCTTGAGCATTTTCAAACCAAAGGCGGCTATAGCATTTTCAAACCAAAGGCGGCTTTAGTGTTTTCAAATCAAAGGCGGCTTTAGCTTTTTCAAACCTTAGGCAACTTTAGCGTTTTGAAACCAAGGGCAGTTTTAGCGTTTTGATACCAAAGGCAGTTTTAGCGTTTTAATACCAAAGGCTGCTTTAGAATTTTGAAACCAAAGGCAGCTTTAGCGTTTTCAAATCTTAGGCAACTGTAGCATTTTCAAACCTTCGGCAAGTTTAGCGTTTTGAAACCAAAGACGGCTTCAGCGTTTTCACACCAAAGGCAGCTTTAGCATTTTCAAACCAAAGGCGGCTTTAGCGTTTTCATACCAAAGGCGGCTTTAGCGTTTAGGATTAGGGGAAGGGAATGAAGGTAGTGTGGAGGTAGCGTGGGGAGGGGTGAGGACAGGGGCGGGGAGTGGTGCCAGAAGGAGGGGAAGGGGAATCGAGAGAGAGGGATGGGGCGGAGGGGTGAAGGGGGGTGGGAGAGGGGGGAAAGGGGTGGGGAGGGGATGTGAGAAGGGCGGGCACAGGTGGAGAGAGGGGTTTTTGGAGAGGGGTGGGAGGGAGAGGGGATGGGAAGAGGGAAGGGAGAGCGGGGAAGACTGGGGAATGAGGGGGAGAGGGGTAGCGAGGAGCGGTGCAAGAGGGAGAGGTAGGGGAAGGGGATAGGGGGAGAGGGGTGGGGTCAGAGAGGGGAAGAGAGGTAGGGGATGGGAGGGGGGAAGAGGGATTTGGGAGAGGATGTGTGGGGCGGGGCAGAGTGAAGATATGTCGTAGGGGATGAGTAGAGAGGAGTAGGAAGGGAGAGGGGAAACAGGTGGGGTAGGGGAGGGGGGAAAGTGGGGAAGAGTGGGGAGGGAGGGGGATAGGGAAATATATATAAACCAAAGGCGGCTATAGTGTTTTCAAACCTTCGGTAACCTTAGCTTTTTCAAACCTTAGGCAACTTTAGCATAAACTAAAGGCAGCTTTAGCGTTTTGAAACTATAGGCGGCTTTAGCATTTTTAAACCAAAGGCAGCTTTGGCGTTTGGAAACCAAAGGCAGCTTTAGTATTTTGAAATCAAAGGCGGCTTTAGCAATATCAAACCAAAGGCGGATTTAGCGTTTTCAAATTCTAGGCAACTGTAGCATTTTCAAACCTTCGGCAACTTTAGCGTTTTGAAACCAAAGGCAATTTTAGCGTTTTGAAACCAAAGGCAAAATTGCCTTTGGTTTCAAAATTCTAAAATTAGCGTTTTGATACCAAAGGCTGCTTTAGCGTTTTGAAACCAAAGGCAGATTTAGCGTTTGGCAACCAAAGGCGACTTTGGCATTTTCAAACCAAACGCGGATTTAGCGTTTTCAAACCAAATGCAACTTTAGTGTTTTGAAACCAAAGGCAGCTTTAGCATTTTCAAACCAAAGGCGGCTTTAGCATTTTCAAACCAAATGCAGCTTTAGCATTTTCACACCAAAGGCAGCTTTAGCATTTTCAAACCAAAGGCGGCTTTAGCGTTTTCAAACCTTCGGCAACTTTAGCGTTTTCAAATTTTCGGCAACTTTAGTATTTTGAAACTAAAGGCGGCTTTAGCATTATCAAACCTTCAGAAACTTTAGCATTTTCAAACCATCGGCATCTGTAGCGTTTTGAAACCAAAGGCAGCTTTAGTGTTTTGAAACCAAAGGCAACTTTAGCTTTTTCACACCAGAAGCAGCTTGAGCGTTTTCACACCAAATGCGGCTTTAGTATTTTCAAACCAAATGCGGCTTTAGCAATATCAAACCAAAGGCGCATTTAGCGTTTTCTAATCTTAGGCAACTGTAGCATTTTCAAACCTTCGGCAACTTTAGCGTTTTGAAACCAAAGGCAGTTTTAGCGTTTTGATACCAAAGGCTGCTTTATCATTTTTAAACCAAAAGCAGCTTGAGCGTTTTCAAACCAAAGGCGGCTATAGCGTTTTGAAACAAGGCAGTTTTAGCGTTTTGATACCAAAGGATGCTTTAGCGTTTTGAAACCAAAGGCAGCTTTAGCGTGTTCAAACCTTTGGCAACTTTAGCATTTTGAAACCAAAGGCAACTTTAGCGTTTTCAAACCAAAAGCAGGCTTTAGCATTTTCAAACTAAAGGCTGTTTTAGCATTTTCAAACCAAATGCTGCTTTAGCGTTTTCAAACCTTCGGCAACTTTAACATTTTGAAACCAAAGGCAACTTTAGCGTTTTCAAACGAAAGGCGGCTATAGCGTTTTCAACCCAAAAGCAGCTTGAGCGTTTTGAAACGAAAGGCAGCTATAGCGTTTTCAAACCAAAGGCGGCTTTAGTGTTTTCAAATCAAAGGCGGCTTTAGCAATATCAAACCAAAGGCATATTTAGCGTTTTCAAATCTTAGGCAACTTTAGCGTTTTCAAACCATAGGCATCTTTATCGTTTTGAAACCAAAGGCGGCTTTAGCATTTTCAAAACAAAGGCAGCTTTAGCGTTTTCACACCAAAGGCAGCTTTAGTGTTTTCAAACCAAAGGCAGCTTTAGCGTTTTCAAACCTTCGGCAACTTTAGCGTTTTCGTATTTAATATTTTTTATTATTTTTATACAATTTTTTAACGGAACAGAACAAAACAAACAAAAAAATAAAAAATAAAAACTGAAAAAGACAACAGGAAAAAAAAGGAAGGAAAAAAAATAAATAAATAAAAATAATAATAAAACAAAGCCGCCAGACATAACAGTATTGGTACAATCCACATGGTGCTACACAGTCATGCATTGCAAAAGCAGAAGTAAAGGTCACAGGACTACATCACTGCAGATAATATGAAATTATGAAATTATTGGACTTTGAGATGGTTGATAAATGGTCCCCAAACACTTAAAAAGTTGTTTGGTACCTTGTAGTTGTAGAAGCGTATCCTTTCCATCTGTATGATTATTATAATTTCATTGAGCCATTTTTCGAAGCAGGGGGGTGTAGATGATTTCCAGTCTGTTAGGATCATTTTCTTGGCTGCCACCATACCAAGCATCAGTGCTTGTTGTTCTTCAGACGTGAAGTACAAAGCAGTCTCTGAGCATCCAAAAAGTGCTAGTTCTGGATCAGGGAGAATATCTTTTCCATAGACCCCAGAAAACCACTTAAATATTTTAGACCAGTATCTTTGTATATGAGGACAGAGCCAGAAAATATGTGTTAAAGAACCATCTGCACTTTTGCATCTGTCACATAATGGAGAAATTGCAGGGTAGATTCGATGTAATTTGGTCTTTGAGTGATGGAGTCTGGATGACTTTAAACTGAATCAGTTTATACCTGACATTGATCGAACAAGTTTGGATTCTGGTCAGACCTTCATTCCAAATGTTGTCAGACACCTCGAAATTCAGCTCAGTAGACCAGGCTTCTTTCAGATGGGTAGTGGATACAGAGGTGGTGAACAGACTCACAAAGCGAGATATTAGATGTTTGGAGTCTGGAGGAAGCTGCAGGAGCTCATAGAGTGGGCAACTGTCAGGCATGGTTTGAAAATTTGCAATTTGATCTTTAACGTAGTGCCTTATTTGGAGATAACGAAAAAAATGAGAGTTGGAAAGGTTAAATTTTGATTTCAGCTGATTAAACGAAGCAAACTTTTTGTCAATATATAGATCTCTGAGGGTTGCAAGGCCCTTGTCCCTCCAGACAGCAAACACCCCATCCGTCTGTGATGGCAAAAAGGAATGGTTGTGACATATGGGGGTGTAAATAGAGACATTTGACAATGTACTGAAACTTCTTATCTGATTTAAAATACCGAATAGAATTTCTTAAAATGAAGTTCTCACCAACCAACTTATGTGGGGATTCTGTTTTGGAAAAAAGCAAAGTACAGAGGGAGGAATTTTTCACTGCTGTGTTTTCAATGTTTAGCCACGAAGGGGTATTATTATTATTATCCAAAGGTTCATCTGGGAATCCCCATTGCCAGTAAATCAGAGCTCTAGCATTGGCTGCCCAATAGTAGTGCCTAAATATAGGAAGGCCCATGCCTCCCTCATTTTTTGGCTTTTGAAGATGTGCCTTTGATATACGGTGGGCTTTATAGCCCCAAATGAATGGAAGGATAATGGAGTACAATTTTTTTTTTAAATGATGAAGTAAGAATAATTGGAAAATTTTGGAATAAATATATGAATCTAGGAAGAGACACCATCTTGATAGCGTTAATACGCCCCACTATAGACAAGGGTAAAATCCTCCATTTCTCTATGTTCAGTTTTAACTTTGTAATCATATCAGCGTAGTTGAGTTTGAATATAAGTTTGGAGTTTAGGGGTATTTTGAGTCCTAGATATGTAAAATGGTCATATACTATCTTAAATGGTAGAGCCTCAAGAAAATCTGAATATATATTGTCTGATAAAGGCATGAACTCGCTCTTACTCCAGTTGACTGTGTATCCAGAAAGCTTGCCAAATGATTTAATAAAATCTAACAAGGGAAGAGCAGAGGCTTCTGGATCGGAGAGATATAGTAATGTGTCATCGGCGTAAAGCCCCACACGACTTTCCACATTCCCCACCTTTATACCCCTGATGTTTGGGTGACTCCTGGATACCTATTGCGAGGGGCTCCAGAGCAATATCAAAGAGTATGGGGGACAGAGGATCTCCCTGTCTGACCCCACGTTGTAAGTCAAAAGGTCCAGATTTATCATTATTAGTGAGGATGGATGATGTCGGACAAAGATACACCATTTTGACCCACGCAATAAAGGAATCCCCAAACCCAAATGTTTTAAGTGCCTCAAACATATAGGGCCACTCTATCTGATCAAATGCTTTTTCGGCGTCTAAGGATAAGATGGCCGCTCTAGAATCCCGCCTCTTGGTGGAACTATATAAATTATTCAGGAGTCGACGCACATTACAAAACGAAAATCTACCTGGAATAAACCCTGTTTGATCAGGGTGTATAATTGATGAAACATGCTTCCCCAGTCTATTAGCTAGTATTTTTGTGATAGCCTTTTGATCAAAGTTGAGGAGAGCAATAGGCCTGTAGCTACCAGGTTCCGTTTTATCCGTGTCTTTTTTTAACAGGACACATATATTTGACTCGTACAGGGACTTCGGAAACCTGTTATTCTTAATCGAATCATTGATCATCCTAATTAGGAGTGGGACAAGCGACTTATGAAATGCCTTATAGAATTCGCAACCAAATCCATCCGGTCCAGCCGCTTTACCGGTGGGAAAAGATTTAATAGCCTCAACTAGCTCGCTTTCTAAGAAATTTGAATCCAGTTCTAGCCTGGCTCATTCATCTAGTTTTGGCAAACTGAGGGAGTCAAAGAATCCTGCAAAATGTACATTAGTGGCCCGCGTTTTAGCAGTATATAATTCTGAATAAAATACTTTGAAGCGGTTGTTTATTTCTTTGGGATTGGTAAGCAAATCACCCGTTTTGGATTTGATTTTATGGATCGCACGACTTGCCTGTTCCCCTTTTAATTGTCTGGCCAGTAGCCTCACTGGTTTATCGCCCAACTCAAAGTGTCTCTGTCTGAGCTTTAGTAGAAGCTTGCCAACATTTTCACTAAGAATACGATTATATTCGTATTTTAAATTCAAGATTTTACTTCGGAGTCACGTGAGTGACTTCGTGAAGAACCCCGCTTCCACGCATGCGTGTCATATCGCTACACGCATTGCAACGAGTCACACAGCGGGGAACGGCGTTCCCCAAGCGGGAGATTTGAAAGTCGGGAACAGCAGGTAAGCGACTCTGCGTTCCTTTTTTCTACTTACTTTTAGGTGGCTGCGGAAAGCCGGCGGGGAGACCCGTGGAGGGCGAGCAGCCAGCAGCAGCAACAGCACGAGTTTCCCTGGGGGGGGAACAACCTGAGCCCGACTTTGCTCCCGCACCGGCAAAATTCACCTCTCGGCCGGGCGGGAAGCAAAGTAAAAAAGGTCCCTATGCCAGTCTCAAACGAGACTGGCTTGGGAGCAGTCGGTAGCAGCCAGCACAGAGGCTGCGGGACAGACAGCTCGGACCAGCGGTACCGGGGCTCGAAACGCTCAGCGAGTGCAGCGGCACTTATGGAGTCGGAACGGGACGTTCGGGCTGAAAACCTTCTTCACAAGGTAAGGGCCAGGGGATCCATAGGAACAGCCGGGGTTACCGGCTGCGGAACTGCCGCGTAGGACCAGGGCCGTGAACACCGGGGTCGGTCCAAGCGGCTCGAACCCGACACAGGGAACGACGGTCACCGGCGGGAGAAGGAAAGTCGGGAACAGCAGGTAAGAGACCCTGCGTTTTCCTTCAACTTACCTTTCTAGGTGCAGACATGGACCAGGTCCATGTAAGGTGCAGAAGGCCGGCGGGAGAACCGCGGAGGAGCGGCAGCAGCAGCAGTAGCAGCAGCAGCGGCAGCGGCAGCAGCAGTGGCAGCTGGCAGCTGCAGGAGCGCTAACAGCTGCAGGAGCACAGGCAGCTGCAGGAGCACAGACAGCGGCAGGAGCACAGGCAGCAGCAGTGGCAGCTGGCACTTCGTGAGGAGCTGGCAACGGCAGGAGCAGCATGGGCACATCGGTTCCAGGAGAGGGAAAAACACCTGTGCCCAACTTCGCTCCAGCATGGTGAGAAAGTTCATTTCTCGGCAGCAAAGGACTTTGCAGTTGACTGGCTGCAATCTACTACAAGGGACCAGTATGTGAGTACCAGGGTCGGTCCCAGCGGGGTTTTAGTTACAATAATCGCTTCTCGGTTTTTTTTGGCTAAGATCAAGTGTAGTATCTGTTCTTATCAGTTTAATATCTGATACACCCCTTATCTAGGGACTATATATATTATATAAAAACTATAGTAGCTGTTATCATCAGTTTTAATGTCTTATATGTCCCTTATCTAAGGACCATATAAGTAGGAGTGCCCAGAATTGAGGGCATTAGAGTGGGGTTGACCGGCTGCAACGACCATAAGGGACCAGTACCGTCAGTACGGGGGTGGGTCCCAGGGGTCTTAGATAAAGGAGCAGCCAGGAGTGCTGAGAGCGTTGAAGCCAGGTTAAAGGAATAGATGGAAGCAGCTGTGCCAGTTATCCTCCACACCGCCATATCCACTTCACGGTAGGAAGGACAAAACTGGAGAAGGAGGACCATGGAACAGCGGGCAGCCAGCAGCAGCCAGCGGCACTTGGATCAACCGTAGTGGGATCAGCTGTGCCCGATGTCGGCCCCGCACCGGCCAGATCCATGTGACCGAGCGGTAGGCTAGACACAAATCAAACAAGGTAGTGGACTCAGAAGGGTCCGACTTTGCATAAAACCGCCGGCAACCAGCGCCCGAGAGGGCTGGAGCGGGAAGAAGCGGTGTATGGAGCCTTGCTCCAACGTGATAAACCCACAGCAGTACCTCTTTGAGGGCTGCACAGTGCTTCTACCCCATCAGAGGGGAGCACTGTGGGTCAGTTCTGGGTTGACTTGCAAGAGGGGTCCGCAGAACAAAAGACAAGTGGGCAGCAGTTAAGCCCCACATGGGTACCCCGTGTGGGACCCTAGAGATCTCTAACTCTATAAAAAAGAGTAGGCAGGACCCTGATGGGCCAGAGCCTGGTAATACAGCGTCCCATGATCCTAACACAGCAGGGACTCTGCTGGACATGGTGGCCGATTACTTTAGCCAAGTCAAACATGGGTAGACTTGGATCCAGGATGGCAATAGTATTACTATATGTCTGGCCACATACGCCAACAAGAAAAATTTACAAACACTGGCCAGACATCTGCCACCTGGCAACGGTGAGGCATTACAGGTGCCCAGGTTAATCCAATGCATTTGGCAGCATATGGACGAACATCAGGAACCAGGACCTCAAGATCCAGAGAACCTTCAAGGGATTGACGGAAGGCATCATAGCATACACCAGCACCCTGGACTAAACGTAGGTAACCAAAGACCATCAAGACGCACTAGATCTGTTTAATAATATGCAATATGACCTGAACTACACGTGGAAGGCGGCCATTCAGCCAGCACTAGGACCCCAAAAATGCTACCATTTGCAAATAAAGAACCGTGTGTGGACTAAGCTAAGACACTGGGGCTCATCAAGGCCAGCGCAAGGGCCTATTTTGGAGCATGATACCAGCCACAGGCAAGGCCATAAAAAATGTGGCTCATACCAGTAGCAGTGTCAGAAATCAATATAACCTGCAGGATCCGTTTTAGGGTATGGCCAGGGCGGCCACCCTGGAAGATGCGGAAGCCTCAACCTCCCACACAACCCCGAACAAGAAATATTAAACCAGAACCTTATTTTCAAAAAACCAAGGAAATAACAAAACCACCGGTAACCATGGAGGTAGGTGGGTGGGGTTTCTTCTGTTAAATAGGGACCTACGAGGGTAGGGGAGGTTGCAACACTATAGTTATGTATGGTATATAATCACTACAGATTCATATAATCTCAGCAGTATTCAGGGTTATCTGATAGGGTTTTTCTCATCCCATTAACCACAGTACATCATACACCAGAAGGGCATTTTGTCCTTACATAAACCAAACAATCTAAAACCCACATGGTGCTACAAGAATTGTACACAAAAGATGGGATTGAACATATTTATTAAAAATAAGATAGAGTAGGGTTGCAGGATTATCATTGATTTTAACCCTAAACACATTTGTTCTAGATATTTATTTTAGGATGGATGCTCTTATTATTCATAAAGACTTGGTGTCAGTTGCGGGTTTCTATATGGCAGGCATTGACTCAATAGAGGAACTTTGGCAATATAGAGCTTACAAAAGGGGCAATCATTAGCCCCAATATTATGTACTAAAATTCGTAAACCAGCTTGGCATTGTTATGTAAATAAGCCATAGGGTGAGGTTTTCCCCCGTTCGGACCCATCATTGGGGTACTAGGGAAAATTCAACCACACTCGGCATCTGGAATTTTCAGAGTACCCGACTGACCTTCTCAATCATGGTATTTCAGTCTTACAGGGGATGGTGTTAGAACCATGTTCCCTATGAACATTGCCAAAAAATTATTGATTTATCCAGTGACTGGAGGCAGTCATCCATGCCATAACACTTTGGATTTATTGATTTGTAGAGTCTAACAGACCCACTACACTGTCAGACAGGACGATGAATCTCATCTCATCTGCACTAAGACTGTCAACACGGAAGCAGTACCTTGGACACATCAAGAAATGGGGCATATACTGCTTGGACAACAATCTCGACCAAAAGGCCAAGAACATTCTGGCCGTATTGGAATTTTAACAAGCCTCCATTAGGATAATCGATGGAGCTACAGTGCCATCAATAGTGCCCCAAGTGCACTCTCCAATTACCTATCACAAGGATCGGAACGGCACGCGGTGGGAACGCACCCCTGGTAAGCTAACCAGGTACTCCGAAATCTGGGACATGGGTGTCGTTTTCTCAACATGCTGAGGAGCTTGTAGCTCATAACAGCGTTGTCACCTCAGTAACAGACCAGGAAGATGGTTATGCTCATGGTGTTATTTACCGCACAACAAGTCCAGCCATTAAGCAAACTGAGCCTGGACTCCCTGATCATCTCACCGAGAAACTGGTGTTGTCATACAGGATTTAATAAAAGAAAACAGATCGGGTTCCTCGGGTCTAGGGTTTGATTTTATGGTACACCCATATGGCAAACGACTGTGTATAACAAGACACATCTAACAATACATAGCATATACTTAGAACATTCGAGGTCAGAGTATGGAGTTGTTTATCTCTTACAAGAAACTGCATGATAGGGTCACGACTCAAACTATTTCAAGGTGGCTCAAATAGGTCCTAAAAATGGCAGGAATAGACACTGATGTTTCAACTCTCATTCCACCAGGACTGCAGCAACATCTGCAGCAATATTATACAGGTACCCACAGACCAAATCCTCAGAATGACAGGAGGGTCATTTAAAAAAAAGGGTTTTTCCACAGGTTGTATAATAAACCAGTTAATTTGGAGCCATCATTGTATTAAGAAAACATTTTAGGTTCAACAAAATAATTTGGCCGATAGGTTACAGGGTTATGATTCTCAAATTTAAAAAAATGTTATATATTTTTTTTCGTTATACCACACAACTCTTTGTATAATTGTGTTTTAAAACTACTAATGATGCTCTCTCCCAATACCCAAGGCAGTTGTGAAGCATGGACTCGTTCCACGGCATGAGGTCACAGAGCTTTGAAATCTTCACGAAGTCACTCACGTGACTCCGAAGTAAAATAGTAAGATTAAACGAGAACTTACCAGTTTGAAGTTTGATCTGTATTTTATGAGGAGTTACGATGAGGGATTTCGTGCCCTCCGCTCCCACCCTCTTATGATCATATCAAAAACTGGTATCTCTTTGATAATCTTACTATGTTAGATCATTATAGGTTTCTGTGACCTCACACCGCTGCTTTGAAGAATGACACGCATGCGTGGAAGCGGGGTTCTTCACGAAATCCCTCATCGTAACTCCTCATAAAATACAGATCAAACTTCAAACTGGTAAGTTCTCGTTTAATCTTACTATTTTGTTGTAATCCTCTTGTAAGAGAGAGTTCCTGTAAGTCTGTTCAAGATTTAGAAGTGCATTTTCAATTTCTATCAATTGATGACGCTGTTCCCTTTTTTGTGGAGACTTCAAATTATATTATATGACCTCTCATTACTACCTTAAGGGTCTCCCAGAGTATAGAATCTGATACATCCCCTGTATCGTTGGTCTCAAGGAACTCTGTAAGCCTTTCTGTCAAAAAGTCAATAAACACTTGGTCTGTGAGCAAATAAGGGTCAAAGCGCCAACAATAGCTTTGTTTAGGCAGAGCAAGCTTCAAGTCTAGAGATACTGGACTGTGGTCTGATATCAATATATTATGATATTTGGTATGTTCAATGCTAGATATTAATTTTGCATCCACCAGGAAATAATCAATTCTTGTGTATGATTTGTGGACATGAGAAAAAAATGAGTAGTCTTTGTCCGTTGGATGTTGTATCCTCCAGATATCAACAATGTTTCTAGACTTAATCAGGTTGTTTAATGTTTGAACAGATGCAATTGCTGGTGGGTTGCGGGTGGAGAGCCTGTCAAGATGTGCATCAAGGTAACAATTAAAATCTCCGCCCATTATCAAATTGGTGGTGTTGAGGTCTGGAATTAAATCAAACATTTTGCGGAAATAATTTGGATCATCAATGTTTGGACCGTATATATTCAGTAGTGTGATAGGGAATGAATTAATATTTCCAGTAATCATAATATATCTGCCATTTGGGTCTGTAACCATTGAAACAAGTTGAAATGGGATAGTCTTATGAAAAAGAATAGCTACACCTCTAGCCTTGGATGTAAAAGGCGACTGATAAACTTGAGAGATCCAATTAGCTCTTAATCGCCTCTGCTCTGTAGCTTTGATATGGGTCTCTTGGAGAAATATTATGTCTGAAGATAAAGATTTTAAATGCGCAAACATTTTACCCCGCTTAATTGGATGCCCAAGGCCACGTGCATTCCATGAGACCAACGTTATCTTACTCATATCGTCCTGCTTTACATTGTTAAGTCCTGACATATTCAGCTAAGAAAAACAAAAAGTCACACCATGGTGAAATGAAACATTATAAAAAATAAAAGGTCTGGCAGCTCTGGAAAACATTGAACATTAACGAACCCTGACCCCCTCCCCAAAAACACTTCCGCAAACAAAGCGTTACCTTCCTCCTCATTGTTTAGCGAGGGCCGCCGGGCCTATGGCAAGTAAAATTGCCCCCCAGGCCCACTACCTAACCAGTCTATGACCAAATAAACCAGCTAAGGCAAGCCAAGGGCCTCCTCCGCTCATTCAAATAATGTTGAAAATGTCAAATTATACCGTCTTTAGGTGTGTTGAAGCAAACTGTTCTTTAATGCTCTCAGCGAATATTTCCTCTGTCCAACAGGGTCATCCTGTCTGTTCATTTCCAGCGTTGCTTCTCAGGTGCCCTTCCACAAATTTCTTTGCTTCTCCAGGTGAAGTGAAAACCTTCAGTTGTCCGTTGTGTTGAAGCTGGAGTTTGGCTGGGAAGCGCAGGCTGTATTTCACCTCCATCTCCCACAGGGTCTGCATGACATCACAGAACCCACGTCGCTGCTCCATTACCTCAGCTGTGTAATCCGGGAAGATAAAGACTCGCCGTCCATTGTACACCAGAGTCTGTTGTCTACCAAGTCTTATTATCATATCTTTCTCGTGAAAGAAATGGACCCTGGTGATGAGTGTGCGAGGCCTGGCTCCCTCCGTGGGCTTCGGCTGTTGGGTGCGGTGTGCACGATCAATGAGAAGTGGTTTTTGGAAGTGTGCCTCACCCAGCAGTTTTGGGATGAGGGCGCTGATAAACTCTGTTGGTTTCCCTTTCTCTTCTCCTTCTGGAATACCCACGCTTTTAATGTTATTTCGACGTGAGTGGCCCACTAGGTCGTTGATTTTTGCTTGCAGGACGGTGTTTTCCTTTTGTATTTTATTATGTTTTTCTCCATTAGCGTCAGGCGGGTGTCATGCTCTCCAGCTATCTCATCCATGGAATCCATTCGGACCGTCAAGGCATTTTGTGAGGACTGAAGAGATGTAAACTCGATTTCAAATTGATCAAAGCGGTCATTGATGGCCTTTAAAATCGCATCTGACATCTCTTTCAGCATTGCACCTGTTAGTGTGGAGTGGCCGCTTGCTTCTCCATTAGAATCACTATCTTCGCTTTTGTTATCCAAGGTTGCTAGCGGTTTTTGTTTAGCTCTTCCCTTGCGTGTGTCTGGCATTTGCAGGTTTTTTTTTATGCAGGTCTGCACCACGCCGAGTTGAATAAACAGACTGTGAAAAGTTCTGAGAGCGACCTTGACTAAAAGACGGTAATTTTAAACAATTTAAACTGAACGGAGGGGAGCTCTTGAAAACACGTCTTACTTCATCCGCTGTACACTAGCGCCCCCATTTAGCGTTTTCAAACGTTCGGCAACTAGCATTTTGAAACTAAAGGCGGCTTTAGCATTATCAAACCTTCAGAAACTTTAGCGTTTTCAAACCATCGGCATCTTTAGCTTTTGAAACCAAAGGCAGCTTTAGTGTCATGAAACCAAAGGCGGCTTTAGAGTTTTCACACCAAAGGTGGCTTTAGCGTCATCAAACCAAAGGCAGCTTTAGCGTTTTGAAACCAAAGGCAGCTTTAATTTTTTCGAACCAAAGGTGGCTTTAGCGTTTTCAAACCTTCAGCAACATTAGCGTTCAAACCTTCGGCTACTTTAGCATTTTACCAAAGGCGGCTTTAGTGTTTTCAAACCGAAGGCGGCTTTAGCAATTTCAAACCAAAGGCGGATTTAACATTTTCAAATCTTAGGCAACTTTAGTGTTTCAAGCTCTCGGCAACTTTAGCGTTTTGAAACCAAAGGCGTCTTTAGCGTTTTAACACCAAAGTCGGCTTTAGCGTTTTCAAACCAAAGGCAGTTTTAGCGTTTTGGTACCCAAAGGCGGCTTTAGCGTTTTCAAACCAAAGGCGGCTTAAGCGTTTTCCAACCAAAGGCAGCTTTAGCCTTTTTATACCAAAGGTGTCTTTAGCATTTAGGATGAGGGGAAGGAAAGAGACATAGTGTGGAGGGAGAGAGGGAGGGGTGAGAGACAGGGTGGGAGGGAAAGCAGTGGGGAATGGGGAGGGGAAGAGTGGGGAATGAGGTGGAGAGGGGTAGCGGGGAGTGGTGCAAGAGGGAGAGGAAGGGAGAGAGAGGGATGGGGCGGAGGGGCGAAGGGGGATGGGAGTGGGGGGAAAGGGGTGGGGAGGGGATGTGAGAAGGGCGGGGCAGAGATGGAGAGGGTTTTTTGGAGAGGGGTGGGCGGGAGAGGGGATGGGGAATCAGGGGGAGAGGGGTAGCGGGGAGTTGTGCAAGAGGGAGAGGTAGGGGAAGGGGATGGGGAGAGAGGGGTGGGGTCAGAGAGGCGAAGAGAGGTAGGGGTGGGTCAGGGCGGGAAGAGCGGTTTGGGAGAGGATGTGATTGGGGCGGGGCAGAGAGGAGATATGCCGTAGGGGGAAGGGTAGAGAGGAGTATGAAGGGAGAGGGGAAGCGGGTGGGGTAGGGGAGGGAGGGAGAGTGGAGAAGAGTGGGGAGAGAGGGGGATTGGAAAATAAATATAAACCAAAGGCGGCTTTAGTGTTTCCAAACCTTAGGCAACTTTAGCATTATGAAACTAAAAGCGGCTTTAGCGTTTTGAAACTAAAGGTGGCTTTAGCGTTTTTAAACCAAAGGCAGCTTTAGCGTTTTCAAACCAAAGGCAGCTTTAGCATTTTGAAACCAAAGGCAGCTTTAGCGTTTTCAAACCAAAGGCTGCTTTAGAGTTTTCAAACCTTCGGCAACTTTAGTGTTATCAAACCATCGGCATCTTTAGCATTTTGAAACCAAAGGCAGCCTAAGTGTTTTTAAACCAAAGGCGGCTTTAGCGTTTTCAAACCAAAGGCAGCTTTAGTGTTTTCAAACCAAAGGCAACCTTAGCGTTTTCGAACCAGGGCGGCTTTAGCTTTTTCAAACCTTTAGCAACTTTAGCCTTTTCAAACCAAAGGCAGCTTTAGCATTTTCAAACCATAGGCTGCTTTAGTGTTTTCAAACCTTCGGCAACTTCAGCATTTTGAAACCAAAGGCAACTTTAGCATTTTGAAACCAAAGGCAGCTATAGCGTTTTCAAACCAAAGGCGGCTTTTACATTTTCAAACCAAAGGCGGCTTTAGCGTTTTCAAACCAAATGCGGCTTTAGCGTTTTCACACCAAAGGCTGCTTTAGCGTTTTCAAACCAAAGGCGGGTTTAGTGTTTTCAAACCAAAGGCTGCTTTAGTGTTTTCAAAACGTAGGCAACTTTAGCGTTTTGAAACCAAAGGCAGCTTTAGCGCTTTCAAACCAAAGGCGGCTTTAGCTTTTTCAAACCAAATGCGGCTTTAGCGTTTTCAAACCAAATGCAGCTTTAGCGTTTTCACACGAAAGGCTGCTTTAGCGTTTTCAAACCAAAGGCGGGTTTAGCGTTTTCAAACCTTTGGCAACTTTAGCGTTTTCAAACCATTAGCATCTTTAGCGTTTTGAAATCAAAGGCAGCTTTAGTGTTATGAAACCAAAGGCGGCTTTAGCATTTTCAAACCAAAGGTGGCTTTAGCGTTTTCAAACCAAAGGAAGCTTTAGTTTTTTCGAACCAAAGTCGTTTTCAAACCTTCAGCAACATTAGCGTTTTGCATTTTGCCAAAGGCGGCTTTAGTGTTTTCAAACCAAAGGTGGCTTTAGCAATTTCAAACCAAAGGTGGATTTAGCATTTTCAAATCTTAGGCAACTTTAGCGTTTTTAAGCTATAGGCAACTTTAGCATTTTCAAACCAAAGGCAGCTTTAGCATTTTGAAACCAAAGGCAGCTTTAGCGTTTTGAAACGAAAAGCGGCTTTAATGTTATCAAACCAAAAGCGGCTTTCGTGTTTTCAAACCTTCGGCATCCTTAGCGTTTTCATACCTTAGGCAACTTTAGCGTTATGAAACTAAAGGCGGCTTTAGCGTTTTGAAATTAAAGGCGGATTTAGCGTTTTTAAACCAAAGGCAGCTTTAGCGTTTTGAAACCAAAGGCAGCTTTGGAGTTTTGAAACCAAAGGCAGCTTTGGTGTTTTGAAACCAAAGGCAGCTTTAGCGTTTTGATACCAAAGGCTGCTTTAGCATTTTGAAACCAAAGTCGGCTTTAGCATTTTCGAACCAAAGGCGGCTTTAGCATTTTCAAACCTTCGGCACCTTTAGCATGAGAGGGGAAGAGTGGGGAATGAGGGGTAGCGGGATGTGGTGTAAGATCGAGGGGATGGGGAGGGGGAGAGGGGGTGGGAGATGGAGCAGAGGGGGGAAAAGGGGTGGAGTCGGGGATGTGAGAGGGGCGGGGCAGTGGTGGAGAGAGGGGGTGGATGGTAGCGAGAGGGGATTGGGGAGATGGAGGGGAAGAGTGGGGAATGAGGGGGAGAGGGGTAGTGGGGAGTGGTGCAAGAGAGGTAGGGGAAGGGGGTGGGGAGTAGAGAGGGGAGGGGGATGGGGGCAGAGGAGGAAGAGAGGTAGGGTGTGGAAGGGAGAAAGGGGTGTGGGAGGGGTTATTAGAAGGGCAGAGGTGGAGCGATGGGTTCGGGGAAAGGGTAGAGAGGAGTAGAGGGGGAGCGGGAGATGTGGGGGAGGGGAGGAGAGGAGAGTGGGGAGAGAGGGTTAGAGAGAAATATATATTAACCAAAGGCGGATTTAGTGTTTTCAAACCTTTGGCTACCTTAGCGTTTTCAAACCTTAGGCAACTTTATCATTTTGAAACCAAAGGCGGCTTTAGCGTTTTCAAACCTTCGGAAACTTTTGCGTTTCAAACCTTCGGCAACGTTAGCATTTTGAAACCAAAGGCAACTTTAGCATTTTCAAACCTTTGGCAACTTTAGTGTTTTCAAACCAAAGGCGGCTTTAGCGTTTATATATAAACCAAAGGAGACTAGTGGTTTCAACCCTTCTGCAACCTTAGCGTTTTCAAACTGTAGGCAAATTTAGCGTTATGAAACTAAAGGCGGCTTTAGCATTTTGAAACCAAAGGCGGCTTTGGCATTTTGAAATCTTAGGCAACTTTAGCGTTTTGAAACCTTAGGCAGCTTTAGCGTTTTGAAACCAAAGGCAGCTTTAGCAATTTTAAACCAAAGGGGGATTTAGCGTCTTCAAACCACAGGCAGCGTTAGCGTCTTCAAACAAAAGGCAAAGCAACTTTAGCATTTGCAAACCAAAACAGACTTTTGCATTTTCCAACTACATTTTCAAACCACATTAAGGGCACTGACAGGTGAGTAAAACCACTCACAGTTTAGTTAACATGTGTTCAGTGTTATTCACAGCTCCGACTGAGAGCTGTGACCTGCCGCTCACCCCCATCTTGCAGAGAACTGAGGCACCTCTACACTACCGGATTTTATAGTCCCTCAGGAAAGGGCGTGGCCTTCGTGGCATGATGGACAGGAGGAAGAATCTCAACATTTTTAAAACATTAATAAGTCTTTTATTTTTCATCGATGGGAAAAATCCTCTGGCCCTGCGCAGCGGAGGGGGTCTCTGAGTAAGATGGCCAAAAATCACAGCCATAATTGGTAGCGATTTTTCTAAAATCAATATGCAGTGCAAACAGAAGTGGTCAAGATCAGAGTTTTAATAGTAAGATTAAACGAGTACTTACCAGTACGAAGTTTGATCAGTATTTTATGAGGAGTTACGGTGAGGGATTAAGTGAAGACTCCAGCTCTACTGCGCATGCGGCATACTTCGAAGCAGCGGTGTGAAATCACAGGATAGACACAATATTTGAAGTAAGATAGTAAAGATCACGAGACATCAGTTTATTAGTTTGATCTATATAATGAGGGTGGGAGCGGCAGGCACTTAATCCCTCACCGTAACTCCTCATAAAATACTGATCAAACTTCGTACTGGTAAGTACTCGTTTAATCTTACTATTTTACTTCGGAGTCACGTGAGTGATTCCGTGAAGACTTCAAAGGTCTGTGATTTCAAACCGTGTAACAGTTTTTATTTCACTCACTGCCGAAGTTTATGAGGGAGGAAGTGTTATCGTAATCAACCAGTGGATCTGCTTTCAAAAGAAACAGAAAGGTATTTGTTAACAATAACAACATAAAAGAGCTCCTCTGAGCTTAAATTAATATTGCAGTTTGTAATATTCTCCTGCAATTAAATCAGGTTTATCAACGGTTTATAATAAAAAATGTTCTGAACGCCGTTCCCTTGACCATTCTGCTGTATTGAAAATGTGGTCAACCGGGATGTCCATTCGTTCAGCCGTTGATACCAATGCTGCCCTATTGGAATGGGATTAAATGTATTATTATCTATTCCGGCAGCTTTCAGTACCTGTTTGAGCCACCTTGGAGTGGTTTGGCTCGTACCCCGTCTTGGGTTACTGTGGTTGACCCATAGGCTTTCCTCTCCCTCTAAGATTGTGGGTTGTGTCTATATATAGTAGTAGATGGGTCACCACACTCAACCTGGACTCTGGTGGGTAGGCCCGGAAACCCACCAGTGAATTGGGCGTTCCTGGTCCATATAGCCATTTAACGACTACAGCACGGAAAACACAGGCGATCTCGACCCTACTAGTTCGTGCCGAACTCATAATCTCGCCTAGTCCCATATACCTGCGAGTTAGATTTTACCAGACCTAAATATGAACGTGATGCGTCTGGGGTCATCACCATGTTATCCAGTCTAGTTTATGGAGTGACCGGACTCTGTGAGCGTGTACGAGAGCCATAAGCATGAGCGTTTTTTAAAACATAGATTAAGCAAGCTGAGGGATCTGGCTGGTGCCATTCTCTGAGATATGTCAATATCACACCAATATCCCATACATGGGTATATACCTGGGTGTTTGGGGCTTATATTATAGTTGCCCTTCATAAGTTTACCTTCAGTGGATGGGATCCCATGCTCTGCTGTCATGCTGTTTTTAGATAAGCAGATAAGGCGCTTCATGCTGTATTTACGGCATTGTAACTCACCTTTTGGTCATGGTGTAGATGTTCCAGGAACTCCAATACGTCAGTGGTTGAATAGTTCGGTATGTTGTCCCTGCGTCGTGGCAGTATTTTACCCATGTTAGCTTTTACTGACTGTTCGCAGGGATGCCGACATGGTGGTCCCTTGGATAATCCCAGTCCCTGGTAAGGTCTATTGAAACCCTGCACCCAGGAGTTTGATGTTTCCCTGGCATGGGTGGCTTGTGCCTGATACTGGGTTGAGTCAGCAACCATGGTCCACTAGGGAAATCCATAGGTGACTCGCCCACCGTGTCGTGATGAACTGGGAACCATGGCTGTGTAGGCCGGTCGGGCACGTTCAATATCTCGGAGACTCCCATCTGTATTGCGAAGTGCCCGTCTGATGAGGCAGAAGGGAGGAAGGCAAAGCAGAAATTCCCCCTTCCAGCGTGTAGGCATCTATCGCTGCTGCCTTTAATCTGGTTCCCAAGTCACATACATAGGTTACTGGTGATTCCTTCTTGTGCAACCAAATTGATATCTGGCTTTCAAACTGCTTAATACCTTTAGCAGATATTTTGGGTTTAACATCTATTCAATGTAATCATAAATTTTACCCCGTGACCTGGTGTCTCCCACTGTGTTCTAGCTTCCTAGGACATAGGCAGCTGATAGTTAAAATGTCTTTTGACACACCATTGCCAGATTTGTTTGACCAATTTGATGCACAACAATGATTATTATTATGCTCCCCATATGGTTGATATAAGTCACCACCATAGTATTATCAATCCGTAACCACATATGTACGTGCTGCATTTGAAATGCATATGCTTTTTAGCCCAATAGACGCTCACCAATCCTAAGTAGTTGATGCCCGGTATGTGTAGTAACGATGTTTGTGAATTGGTCCATCTGTTACCTGTGCTGGATATGGAGTTTAGTTGCTCCCCAGCCTAAAGTATTGGCATCGGTTTTTAATAACCAAATTGGGATTGGTGATGATAATAGGGCTGAAAACTATGCCAAATAGATGTCTACCCACCACCTTAGTTGTGATATAGCCCAAGTACCTTGGCAAAGTAACAGTCATATGGACGGATTATTATTGAAGCCCAGATAATCCTTGGTAGTTAACGCTTCAATTCTGGTTTATCTGGGCGTGGGATAACCTCAGAGCTTTAGGGAGCTGTTTCGTAGCTAGAACTGCTGCCACAGCTAATTCCTTTGTTTCCCCTAATATGAGGATATCATCCAATATATGCCATGATTATGCTTGTTTTCTTAATATTTTCATGGCCGTTTTAATATTTAATAGTTTAGGGCTGAGGTTAGGCCATAGGGACTGCTCTGTGCTCCCATGGTTGCCCTAACCGGGATATCCATTATCCAGGTAAAGTTTTTAGGTATCTATAATGATCCTAGTGTATGGGTATAAGATAGTTAGCATCTTCCATATCAATGCTCCCCTTAGGTATCCTTGGGAGATCAGATGCCTGACAGTGACAAAAACCCATCTCCATCTTAAAGTGTATATATACTCAACAGATTTATTTAGTGATATTAGATCAATGATGATGCTACGTTCACCATCTTTTGTAGTTTCCAAGGGTTCATGTTTACTCCCATGATCTGTTTAGTAATGAGCCTTTCTAGTTCAGCTTGACCTTCTCACTTCTCTTTTCTTAGAGGGAGAAAGTGCCCTTTGGGCGCATTGCTGAACTGGCGGTAATATGCCCAATTTGAATTCGTTTTTATCCTCTAATACTGTTGAGTATATTTTAGTTATTTGTGACAGCATCCCATGCTTTATTAACAAGTGTAAATGCCCCCCCCCCCCCCCCCCCCGCAGTTAGTAGAACACCCTTGTTTAGTGTAAACTGGGAGGAACCAGACTACCTACCTCCATGTTTGTTGTTTTTTCATGAAGGCGTAGTTTGCTGGTATGCTGGTGCTGTCGGTGGGGCGGCGCATCTTCCCACGGCTCCGCTCTGGGCCCCGTCTAAAAAGAACTTTGGGGGTAATGTGAAGCGGTCGCCAGGCTTTCACCAGTCCTTGTTTGATATCGCTGGTGGATGCCGAGGGGTGCTGCCAGCTGGGTGTTGGATGCGATGTCCTGCTCGTTCCATGGCCTGCCTTCATGAGGCGCACAGGTTTAGCTGCCTCTCTTCCCGCAGCAGCGGTTTGCATAGCCCCATATATTTGGGGTTGCGGGCAGGTCTATATGCACCATTGTTCAGTCGAGTATCCCAAATTTGGGAACATCTTAGGCGTCAGCACCCTGGTAGTGCAATGGGATAGTCTCATCCTGGGAGAGTATAATCCGTGGAAAAAACGAGCAAAGGCGGTAACATCTTGACCCTTCTGTAGAATTCGCTGCTTGTCTGCGAGTCCGCTGACCCAGCTGCCTGCGGATTTGCCTCTGGAAAGGCCTGCTCCTGCAGGGCTTTGTTGGGAAGATGGTCGCGTGGAGGAGCCATGTAGTGGCCCACGACACCCAGTAGCTCTTCCTGATCCTGCTCCCCTGGCATACTGCTGTTCTCGTCCGCCTGCCCAGCGTTTAAGCCAGCCCAGCCCTGGCCTCCTTAGCTAGCCTCAAAAGAGGGAGCAAAAGGGTGTGCTATAAATTGGAGGAGGCATAGCTCAAACTCCGCTGTTGCATCAATCCCTCGCCAAGGGAGATGGCTAGTGCAATAGCACTGGGGTAGGAGTCAGCTCCCTTGGCATTCAGCCAGTGCCCCTTTCCTGGAGGTGAACTCCATGACCTCCTCTGGCTTGGGGAGACAGAC
>JAWMAR010004152.1:0-59110 GCA_036785375.1 Leucoraja ocellata | reverse complement strand
CCCCTGCTAAATGAAGATGTCATTAAACTGGAAAGTGTGCAGAGAAGATTTACGATGATGTTGCCGGGACTCAAGGGCCTGACCTATAGAGAGAGGTTTAGCTGGCTAAGATTTTATTTCTTGAAGCGCAGTAAGTTGGGGAGTGAACTCATAGTTGTATAAAATCACAAATGGAATACATATGGTGAATGCACAGTCTTTTAGTCAGGGAAGGGGAATCAAGATATAGGTTTAAGGTGAGAGGGGATGATTTAATAGCCAATAACCTATAAATAAAAAAGGAAAGTGGATATTTTTAAGGGAGAGATAGATAGATAGATTCTTGATTAGTACGGGTGTCAGGGGTTATGGGGAGAAGGCAAGAGAATGCGGTTAGGAGGGAGAAATAGATCAGCCAGGATTGAATGGTGGAGTAGACTTGATGGACCGAATGGCCTCATTCTGCTCCTATCAGTTATGATCTTATGACACCTCAATGGGCGTATGAGGGTCAAATTTTTCACTCATATGGGTATATGGAGCAAGCAACCACACAAGGTGGCAGATCAGCATTTAAAGGACACTTGAATAGGTACATGAATATGAAAAGTTTATAGGGATATGGGGCTGATGGGATTAGCTTGGATGGGGCAACTTGGTGGCTTGGATGAGTTAGGCCGAAGGGCTTGTTTCCGTGCTGTATAACTCTATGCATGACTCTCGGGATGCTCCAGTTTCCTCCCACATTCCAAGCACATGCAAGTTTATAGGTTAATTGGCTTCTGTAAAATGGCCCCTGGTGTGAAGGATATGGGTGATCGTCGGTTTGTGGACACAAGGGCCTGTTTCCACAATGTACCTATGAGCTCAACTAAAATGGAAAAAAGGAAATTATAATGTTTTGGATAATTATTGAAATACCTTCACTTAAAGCAACAATGAAGGCTCCATTTGTGGCTTTTATTGAGGAAACTGTTTTTGTGGTTTCCACAGTAAAGTAGCATTTCAAGAAAGTGAGAACAGTCTTATGGTTTTGAATAACGTTTTTTTGTAAAATCAGGGTAGGAACTTATATAATGTTTTCCATTTTCTCTACCAAAGGCAGCAAGGGCAGCACGGTGGCGTTGTGGTAGAGTTACTGCCTTACAGCGACAGAGACCCAGGTTCGATCCTGACTACTGGTGCTGTCTGTACGGAGCTCACACTGCCACCCAGCTTTGTGTCATCTGCAAATCTGCTAGTGTCACTTTTAATCCCTTCATCTAAATCATTAATATGTAGTATAAATAGTTGCGTTTCCCAGCACCGAGCCTTGTGGCACTCCACTCGCCACTGCCTGCCATTCTGACAGGGACTAGTTTATTCCTACCCTTTCGGTGATTACAAGCACCTCACATTTTACGCATGTTTGATTTATGCATTTTTGAAATAATGAGCTTGTTCCTTTAATACCAAAGCCTGATTTATGCCCCTTGTCTGTTTGGAACAACAAGCTCCAATTTACACCTGGTAGCGTGGTTGTATATGTGTTCCATTCACGCGTTTTTGAAATACGACTGCTTTTCAAGAATGTAACCCCCATGTAAAACGCAAGGTGCCTGTGCTTATTAAACAACCAAAATGAAGGTGATGGCTGCAAGGGGCCTTTGTGGCCAGCTACAGGTGGGACTGTAAAATGGCACCTCCTGCATATGGACTCAATGGGCTGTTCTGTGCTTATTGTACTGACCGGTGTAATTGTGCTTATGTATGGGGATTGTCTTGTGGGCTGTTTTCACTGTAACTGGCACACGTGACAATAGAAACATAGAAACATAAAACATAGGTGCAGGAGTAGGACATTTGGCCCTTCGAGCCAAATATGATTATGGCTGATCATCCAAAATCAGAATCCCGTTCCTGCTTTTTCCCCATATCCCTTGATTCCATTAGCCCTAAGAGCTAAATCTAACTCTCTCATATAACCATATAACCATATAACCGTATAACAATTACAGCACGGAAACAGGCCATCTCGGCCCTACAAGTCCGTGCCGAACAACTTTTTTCCCTTAGTCCCACCTGCCTGCACTCATACCATAACCCTCCATTCCCTTCTCATCCATATGCCTATCCAATTTATTTTTAAATGATACCTCTTGAGTACATCCAGTGAATTGGCCCCCACTGCCTTCTGGGGCAGAGGATTCCACAGATTCACAACTCTCTAGCAGAAAAAGTTTTTCCTCATCTCAGTCATAAATGGCCTACCCCTTATTGACATTGCTTATGTGTTGATCCTCCAAATATTTCCATATATAAACGAAATTCAGATTAGGCAGGAAATGGGACTGATGGGACTGAAGGCTGATAAATCCCCAGGGCCTGATGGTCTGCATCCCAGGGTACTTACGGAAGTGGCTCTAGAAATCGTGGATGCATTGGTGATCATTTCCCTATGTTCTATAGATTCAGGATCAATTCCTGTGGATTGGAGGGTAGATAATGTTATCCCACTTTTTAAGAAAGTAGGGAGAGAGAAAACGGAATTATAGACCTGTTAACCTGACATCAGTGGTGGGGAAGATGCTGGAGTCAATTATAAAAGATGAAATAGCGGCACATTTGGATAGCAGTAACAGGATCGGTCCGAGTCAGCATGGATTTACGAAGGGGAAATCATCTTTGATTTATCTTCTGGAATGTTTTGAGGATGTAACTGGGAAAATGGACAAGGGAGAACCAGTGGATGTAGTGCACCTGGACTTTCAGAAAGCCTTTGATAAGGTCCCACATAGGAGATCAGTAGGCAAAACATGATATTGGGGTATAGGGTACTGACATGGATAGAAAATTGGTTGTTAGACAGGAAACAAGTAGGGATTAACAGGCCCATTTCAGAACGGCAGGCAGTGACTAGTGGGGTACAGCAAGGCTCGGTGCTGGGACCGCAGCTATTTACAATATACATTAATGATTTAGATGAAGGGATTAAAAGTAACCACCTCCAGTTTAAATTCCAATTGGAATATTTTGGAGGACCAAGAAACCAAGAACCAAGAATTTGCAGATGACATAAAGCTGGGTAGCAGTGTGAACTGTGAGGAGGATGCTGTGAGGATGCAGGGTGACATGGGCAGGTTGGGTGAGTGGGCAAATGCGTGGCAGATGCAGTTTAATGTGTATAAATGTGAGGTTATCCACTTTGGTGGCAAGAACAGGAAGGCAGATTATTATCTGAATGGCGTCAAGTTAGGAATTGGGGAAGTACAATGCGATCTGGTGTCCTTGTACATCAGCCACTGAAAGTAAGCATGCAGGCATGGGCAGAAATCCCGGGGAGGGACCGAACCGGGGGGGGGGGGGGGGGGACCCCCCATGTTTTGAGAGGTGGGGGACAATCCCCCCCATGTTTTGTAATCCGGATTTTGAAATTTGTTAAAAAAATCTATTAAAATTTCCACTTTCCGCGAGACAGTGGGGTGCCACTGTTAATCACTTGTTAAATGTCTCTATTAACATCGTATTAACACGATGTGACACCAGTTGTGTTTTGACCTTCATGTATTACTGAAGGTATTCACGGAGAATTTCTTAAACCTGTCTGATGCAGGTACAATTACCATTTGAACTAATTGGATGTATTGGTGGTTGGGAAAGATTTAAACGGTTATCGGATTTAAATGGGTCAGGTCATGAGGGGCTCCGGTCGAATGGGTTTCCTGGTTGGCTTGCAGGTAAGTCCCTCATTCATGGCCACTCACATTATTTAGTATTTTTTCCCATCTCTCTTTCTCTCGCTCTCCCCCCTCCAAGGTTGGTTCTTCTGTTTGCCTTTACTTACTTCAGTTTTATTTGTTTAAATATTTGTTTTATTTGGTTGGAGTATTGTGTGCAGTTTTGGATGCCTAATTTGAGGAAGGACATTCTTGCTATTGAGGGAGTGCAGCGTAGGTTTACAAGGTTAATTCCCGGGATGGCGGGACTGTCATATGCTGAGAGAATGAAGCAGCTGGGCTTGTACACTCTGGAATTTAGAAGGATGAGAGGGTAACTCATTGAAACATATAAGATTATTAAGGGCTTGGACATGCTAGACGCAGGAAACATGTTCTCGATGTTGGGGGGGACTAGAACCAGGGCGGTGGAGGCAGGTTCTCTGGATGCTTTCAAGAGAGAGCTAGATAGGGCTCTTAAAGATAGCAGAGTCAGGCGATATGGGGAGAAGGCAGGAACGGGGTACTGAGTGGGGTTGATCAGCCATGATCACATTGAATGGCGGTGCTGGCTCGAGGGGCCGAATGGCCTACTCCTGCACCTATTGTCTATTGTCTATTGTCAATTAAGTGTTATTTATCACATTGTAGCTTTTGAAAGATTCAAGCGGTATCAGAGGCTTTCTATGGGCTGAATCAGCCTGTTCACAGGGACTATCATTGCCCGGCGTGGCTTAAAATGAAACTGCTGAGGGAATGCAACGTAGGTTCAGGAGGTTAATTCCCAGGATGTCTGGACTGTCATATGTTGAAAGGATGGAGCGACTGGGCTTGTCTACACTGGAATTTAGAAGGATGAGAGGGCATCTTATTGAAACATATAAGATTATTAAGGGATTAGACACGCTAGAGGAAGGAAACATGTTCCCGATGTTGGGAGAGTGCAGGACCAGGAGCCATAGTTTAAGAATAAGCGGTAGGCCATTTAGATCGGAAATGAGGAAAATCTTTTTCGCCCAGAGTTGTGAATCTGTGGAATTCTCTGCCTCAGAAGGCAGTGGAGGCTGATTCTCTGGATGCTTTAATGATCAGCCATGATCATATTGAATGGCGGTGCAGGCTCGAAGGGCCGAATGGCCTACTCCTGCACCTATTTTCCATGTTTCTATGTTTCTAAGAGAGAGTTAGATAGAGCTTTTAAAGATAGCGGAGTCAAGGGATGTGGGGAGAAGGCAGGCACGGGTTACTGATTTTGGATGCTCAGCCATGATCACAGTGAATGGTGGTGCTGGCTCAAAGGGCCGAATGGCCTACTCCTGCACCTATTGTCTATTGTTTATTATGTCCGTGTGAAAGCACACTGAGAGCTGGTGGAATGACAGTCAAACTTACATTTTAATGGCACCTGAAAACACCTGGCAGAAATATCTCAAACCACTTCACAGATGAGAACCACTTTGAAGTGTAGGGATGGTTAAATCATCAAACACGGCAACTCCTTTGAAAGCTCACAAAACAGAACTAACAAGACGATTTCTATGGGTTTTTCATGGTACAATTTGGCCGGAGTAGCTGAGAGAAACGCCTTATTTTATTTTTCATCGTTCGACTAAAGTTTCAATCTTATTTGAATCCAAAGAATGTTGATCATGAGAAACAAGCAACTACCTCAACAGATGGTCCCCGTAGACAGTGCAAGGATGCTGGGAGCATCAGTTCATTGTGTTACCCGTCACATCTGCAAGCAGTCTTAATCTATCCTCTCAAATTTTATAGATGTTGTTTGAGAAGATCCTTTGCAGGAGCTTTATATTTTCAAGATTAGCAAGTACTGACAGGGCCTTCAGGAACTTATTAATATTAAAATTGACAGCAGAACTCTCTAGTGTAGCAGGAAGAATTTAATGTAAGATAGACACATAGTGCTGGAGTAACTCAGTGAGTCAGGCAGCATCTCTGGAGAGGCTGATCCACTGAGTTACTTCAGCACTTTCTGAATTTTATGAAAAACCTCAATCATTCCAATAGATTGCTGCCGTATTCATTGAATCATAGAGTCATAAAACCATACAGCACGGAAACTTAACCTTTGGCCGAACTTGTCCATGCCGACCAAGTTACCCCATCAAGGGTAATCCCACATCCCTGTCTTTGGCCCATATGCCTTCAAAACCTTTCTTATCGAAAAATAGACACAAATTGCTGGAGTAACTCAGCTCGCCACCCATTCCTTCTCTCCAATGATGGTGCCTGTCCCACTCGCTGAGTTATTCCAGCATTTTGTTTTTATCTTCGATGTAAGCCAGCATCTATTTTCCTTTCACTTTTCACTTTTCCTATCCATGTACCTATCTGTCTTTTAATTGCTGTTATGGTACCTGCATCAACTACATCCTATGGCAACTCGTTCCATATACCCTGTGTGAAAAAATTGCCTCTCAGGTTCCTATTAAATTTTTTCCTCCTCACCTTAAATCGATGTCCTCTGATTTCTGATTCCCCAATTTTGGATAAAAGACTGCATTCATCTTACTGGAACTTTTGGTACATTGGCCTTTCATACATTCATAGAGTTTCACACACTGTGGGAGTTATACACAGATTACATAACATTTTACCTATTAAGTTTTCTCAGACTTGAGACGATGTTTCCACTAATGGGACAGTCAAGGACCAAAGGGCACAGCCTCAGAATAAAAGGATGGACCTTTAGAAAGGGGGTGAAGAGGAATTTCTGTAGCCAGAAAGTGGTGAATCTGTGAAATTCAATACCACAGATGGCTGTGAGGCCAAATGTTTGGGTATTTTTAAGGCGTAGATTAGCAGCCACTTAATTAGTAATGCCCCTGAACCACTTAGGAAACCTGAACGGAAACCTCTGGAGACTTTGCGCCCCACCCAAGGTTTCCGTGCGGTTCCCGGAGGTTTTTGTCAGTCTCCCTACCTGCAACCTCCGGCAACCACCTGCAACCTCCGGGAACCGCACGGAAACCTTGGGTGGGGCACAAAGTATCCAGAGGTTTCCGTTCAGGTTTCCTAAGTGGGACAGGGGCATAACATTCCAACTTCTATCCTGACTGATAAAGGCCAATGTACCAAAAGCGTTCTTTACCACCCAATGTGATGCCACTTTCGGGGTCTATGTACCAGTACTCCTAGATCCCTCTGCTTTACAACACTCCCCAGGGCCCTGCCACTCACTGAGAAGATTCCAACCTGGTTAGCCTTCACATATTGCAACATCTCACACTTATCAGCGTTGAACTCCATTGGCCATTCCTCAGCCCACTTGCCCAACAGACCACTTGGAAAGATTACATTGTATTTTGCCTGCATCTCACTCACATAATTCTTTATGAGCAGTAATTTTATAGGCTTCAATGACGCAAGTTAGCAACAGAGCTGGAGAGGGATTGGCAACAGGGAGCCAGCTATTAGACAGTGGAAACTCACAAGTTTGGAAAAAGTAAGTAAGCCATAGTTTGGTGAATTACACTGATTGATGTATCGAACGGAAGCCAAAGCCGAGGGGAGGAAAATCTCTGTGGTGAAACTGAAATGTATTGAATCTTCCCATTTTCACATTATCAATTTCTTCTAAGGTGCATCTTACCTCCAATTTGTTGGATAACTCAAAACCAATGAGAACCGAGAGGCAAAACAACTTAGTTGAAATCATTATTTCCTTCATTTAGTTATGGTTGGAATTTGGAATTTCTGTGAGTGTTCAAATGCTGTTTATGTTTATGCTTTGATCTTGTTGAAAGGTTTAACTCAGCTTGTCCGCAGGGATCTCCGCCACAGCCAAACTGTTTCTTGGCTCTTTGCTCTGGTTCACTGAATGCATCACAACAGGAGTTAAGAGGCGGAGGAAACGGAGAATGGCTTCTGCCGTAAATCTGAAAGAAAGTGCAAGATGTTGCAAAGTCAACATAGATCAATCAACATCCGGTTGCAATGCGTGGTCTGCTAATGAGGACAATAGACAATAGACAATAGGTGCAGGAGTAGACCATTTGGCCCTTCGAGCCAGCACCACCATTCAATGTGATCATGGCTGATCATCCCCAATCAGTACCCTATTCCTGCCTTCTCCCCATATCTCCTGACTCTGCTATCTTTAAGATTAGCTGTATATGTAGTTCCACAGAAGAAAAAAGAATAACTATTGTAAACGTGGGACTCTCGCAATGTGCGTCTAGGACATTAATAAGCATAGAAATGGCAGATAGTTGAAACTGAAACTTTGCGTTACCTTCAAAGCAAAGGACATTATATACTTCCCCAGAGAAATTCCAATTCTACAATTTTTTGTACCGATGTTCACATTCTTTGCAGGACAGAAGGAATTGGACACTTGGATTCTCCGGGGAAGGAGGCTGTGGCCTGTCTTCCTAAACACTCTCACCCCCACCCATGTCAAGGAAAGAGCATTCACGTCACAGCTCTGTTTCCACCAATCTCTCCATCACCACGCACAAGAAACACAAGAAGCGCAAGACACCATTGTATGCAGATGCCGAGAAGTGTGCTCAGGTCTGGCTGAACAACTTCTAATCTTGTGTGTGGACTCGATAAGAAGAAGACCCATGAAGCAATAAGGAAAAATGAAACTTTAGATATTAGACTTTAGAGATACAGCGCAGAAACAGGCCCTTCAGCACACCAAGTCTGCATCAACCAGTAGTTGCCCCGTACACCAGCACTATCCTACACACGAGGAACAATTTTCAATTTTACCGAAGCCAATTAACCTACAAACCTGCACATCGTTGGAGTGTCAGAGGAAATGGGAGCACCTGGGGCAAACCAACGTGGTCACAGAGAGAACATACAAACTCCATACAGACAGTACCCATAGTGAGTATCGAACCCGCATCTCTGGCGCTGTAAGGCTGCAACTCCACCACTGTGCCACCATGCTTAGAGAGATGTATTTGCCTAGTGTCCTTCACAACCTAAAGACATGCTAAAGATCTTTACAGTCTTGATTGATTGAAAGGTTGAGCATGGAAAGAGGACCTTTGGTCCAGCAAGTCCACACTGACCATCGATCACCCATTCATGCTAGTTTTATGTTTTCCCACACTTGCATCCATTCCCTTCCCACTGAGGGAAATGTACAGAGGTCAATTAACCTACAAACCCACACGTCTCTGGGATGTGGGAAGAAACCAGAGCACCCAGAAGAAGCCTACATGGTCACAGGAACATGTACAAACCCCATGCAGGCAGTACCCAAGGTCAAGATTGCATTCAGGTCTCTGGTGCAGTGAGGCTTCAGCTCTACCAGCTGTGCCACTATGCCACCCAAGGAATGATAAGGAAAGATTAGAGAGATGCATTTGCTAAGTACCCTTCACAGTCCTAGGTCCTTCTAAAGATCTTTGCCATTTTGATCCAGCATGGGAACCAGCCCTTCAGCCAACCATGTCCATGCCGACCATCGATCACCCGCACACATTAGTTCTACGTTATTCCCACTACCTCACCGGCTCTCTACAGACCGGGGCAATTTACAGAGGCCAATTAACTTACAAACCCACATTTCTTTGGGATGTGGCACGTGAAGGAAAGAGGCAGAATGTGCAAACACAGTCAGCACCTGTGGTCGGGATCAAACCTGGGTCTCTACCACAGTGCCACCCTTGGTTAGCATGCTGGTGTGGTGTGGTTACTGTTATAATATTGCAAACGTGGAAGATAAAATACGCACAGTGAAATCCCATGAACCTTACTTGGATAATGATCAGGAGCTCAATTTTAAGGACATTGACGAGGACAATAGGTACAACTAACATGCTCTTTGTTGAAATAATCTCAAAGGACTGCAACTGAGTTGAAGGACAGAAGGGGTCTCAAGTTATCATTCCCTGCATCTGTAGAATGCTCCCATAGCACTGCACTGTAAAGCACCAGAGACCCTGTCCCCAATGCTCTTTACCTATTGATAGGAATAATATCACCATTGACTGTAAAATGCAGCTATTAACACATTGTGCATTATTCTTTGCAACCTGTGTCTGCTTGCTATGTATGTTTATCAGTGGTTACAAGAGGCCCTGCCTAAGGCACAGACTGGATGATGTTACTTCTTTGGACCTGATTCAATGGCTGATCTGCCACAATAAGACAATCTGGGGCGATTGTATTTCGGAGGAGGAAAGAGATATTGCTTCACTTTGTAATGAGCCCTTGAAAGGACAATTGCCGGGAAGAATGGAGTCTTTATGCCTGAATTGAGTGCATATCTGGAGGGCAAGTCAAGAAGGTAACGGCATTCTATTGTACAACAACAGGACCCTGTCTGATCAGCAATCCACCGAGAATCAAGAGAAATCTGCTGAAACCGCTGTTTGTTTTGTGTTGGTTAAGTGGTCACAATAAACTAAACTGACAGATTATGTAGCAGTGTGCTGAAGGCAACAGGCTCAAAGGCAGGGAGCTTCACCCTCACTGGGTGGAATATTTATCTCGAAATCTCAACAAGGCAAGTGTAGGTGAAATGTAAGAGATGACAAATTAATATTAAAACATTTCACTTTTATTATAAAAGCAAAAACCAACAAATCATGATTTCTTCCTGTCCGATGGTGCTGCCTGTCCCGCTGAGTTACTCCAGCATTTTGTGTCCAAAATTATTTCTTCACCTCTTTAAAGTAAAACATGGTATTTAAGATACAGCACCCGTTTCATATGGTCCTGTGTACTCCAGGGATGGTGAAAACCAAGGTTTTGTTGCCTGTGTGCACTAGGTAAGCTGATCCCAGGCAGATAGTACTGAGCTTGATAAAACCCATTCAGAACAGGAGGAGAAAGGACAACAGATTTGGCTGAGCAATGATTCTTACTGGAATGTCTGTGTTTGTGGGAACTGAGTTTGGAGGATTTGGGGAACATAATAAATCTGAATCTGGATGAGAATAGTTTGTTAAGTTTAGGGTCACGTGTACTGAGGCACAGTAAAAGACTTTTGTTGCATGCTAACCAGTCAGCGGAGAGACAATACGTGATTACAATGGCAGCAATTTACAGTGTACAGATACATGTGGGCGGGCGGCGCGACTCACGTCGCAGCGGCCTCTGCAGTCCGTCTGTCGTTTTTTAATTTTTTGTCTCATTTGAATGTAGTTTAAAGTGCTTTTTTTAAAACTGGGTATGTGTGTGTGGGGTGCGGGGGGTGGGAAAACTTTTAAAATCTTTCCCCTGCACGGAGAACCCGACCTTTTCTCTGTCGGGTCTCCGTTGTCGTTGGGGCCTAGCACCGTGGGCGGCCTCCAACCGGAACGACCTGGGGCTCCAGTCGAGTAGCTGCGGACTTACCCACCATCGTGGAGCTGGCCGAGTTCGGAGCTGGAGGAGCTGCGGTGGCGCGCTGCTGCGGCCCAACCCCGGAGATTCGGAGGCTCCAACCGCAGGTCTGGTGGACGGTGACACCGGGAGCCCGCGGGTCCCTGGTACGAGACCGCTTTTCGGGGCTTCCGCAACGGTGACTTGTCCCGCCCTAGTTGCGTGGTTGAAAATTACCTGGAGCGGGACCTTACATCGCCCGGCGCGGCTTTAAATGGACTTGCTAGCGCCCACCGGGGGCTCCAACACCAAGACCCGGAGCGCGGCCTTGCATCACCCGGCGCGGCTTTAATGGCTGCGGGACACTTATCATCGCCCGCCGGGGGCTTTGACTCTGACATCGGGAGGAGAATGAGGAGTGCAGGGGAGAGATAAGACTTTGCTTTCCATCACAGTGAGGAGGAAGTTCACTGTGATGGATGTTTGTGTAAATTGTGTTGTGTCTTGGTTCTTTTTCTTGTGTGTATGACTGCAGAAATCAAATTTTGTTTGAACCTCAATGAGGTTCAAATGGCAACAAATAAATTGTATCATTGTATCATCATTGTAAGGGAAGAAGGAAAAGTAAGAAGCAAAGTAAAGTAAGATTTGTCATTGCAGGCGAAGAGGTTTAAAAGTGTGGAGCAATTGGGTTTATTTTTCACTTACATTTTTATTGATTTTTAAGAGATATATACAAAACAGTGCAACACCATCACCATAAATAAAACAAAGTAAGAAAAACAGCAATCAAAATAAAAAAATAAGTAGAAAGTAAATAAATAAAAAAATTGGAATAAGACCGTGTGGTTCACTTACCAAATTAATAAAGAAAAAACATTACATTGATTAGTTATCTGGAGATAATTCAATATTCACACAAACATACCATCTAGTTCTATATAACGCAATCTTCCCATATCTAGCTCGGCATTTATCTAATTGGTGTCATGGCTCAAATAAACGGTCCATTTTCCCAGATCTTCTCAAATGAATTTTCCTTGACTCACAAGGAATATGTCAATTTCTCCATATTAAAGATGTCTCGCACAATTTCTAACCACTGTTCCTGTTTTGGACTTTTTCCATTAAGCCAATGCCTGGTGATGGCCTTCTTACTTGCTGCAAGCAAAACTTTAATCAAA
This sequence comes from Leucoraja ocellata, assembly GCA_036785375.1. Lineage (NCBI taxonomy): Eukaryota > Metazoa > Chordata > Chondrichthyes > Rajiformes > Rajidae > Leucoraja > Leucoraja ocellata. Next base: position 46,962 of record JAWMAR010004152.1, on the reverse strand, counting down.
TATGTATCTTCTATTTTTACAATATCTTAAATACGCCCCAGATACATCACAGGGCAGGTATTTGGGATTTTATAACCCAAGATATTTTTTACAGCTGCATTAACATTTTCCCAGAATGGCCTTATCTTTACACAGTTCCAGAAAATATGTGAGTGGTCTGCCTCCGTACTCCCACACAGCCTCCAATACCATGTGCTCTAATTTGGACAGCAAGTTGTCTGCTTATTATTTTGGGTGTTATAAAAAAGCGAGATAGATTCTTCCAGCAAAATTCTCTCCATACTAGTGAGCTTGTGGATGAACATTGTGTTTCACACATTTGATACCATTCTTCTTCTGTTATTTGAATCTTTAATTCTGCTTCCCATTTTGTTTTTATGTAGAGCGTTGATTCTCCCCCGCTTCCTACCAGAGCTTGGTAGAAAGCAGAGATGACCCGAGACCCCTTCTGTTTGTATGCATCCACAATCACCTTGATCACATTATTTGAAGTTTCATCTAGTTCTGGCCTTATCTCTTTTATAAAGTAGTCTCTTAATTGCAAGTATATAAAAACATTTTTTTAGATACTTGCAATTAAAAGACTACTTTAGAAAAGTGTGGAGCAATTGTAGATCTGTTTCTGTGACTAGCACACAATCGCCTGGGCTGGACGCCAACTTGGAAGAGGATGCCATGGGGTTGCCAGACCCACAGGATAAATCGCTGTCTTTTGGAGAGGAGGCAGAAGGATAAGATATCCTTTAAGAAAGGCGGGAGAGAGAAGCAGGGAATTATAGACCAGTTAGCCCGACATCGGTGGTGGGGAAGATGCTGGAGTCAATTACTAAAGATGTAATCGCGGTGCATTTGGATAGCAGTTGCAGGATCGGCCCAAGTCAGCATGGATTTATGAAGGGGAAATCTTGCTTGACGAATTTTCTGGAATTTTTTGAGGATGTAACAAGTAATCCGGTAGGCGGCGCGACTCTGGTCAGCAGCAGCCTCTGCAGCCTGTCCGCGTTTTTATTATTTTTTGTCTATGTTTATATGTAGGTTTTGTTATTTTTTGTTGGGGGGTGTGTGTGTGGGGGGGTGGGGGTGGGGTGGGAGGGAGGGGGAAACTTTTAAATCTCTCCCTGCACTGGAGACCCGACCTTTTCTCGTCGGGTCTCAGTTGTCGTTGGGGCTGCAACGAGGAGCAGCCTCCAACAGAAGAAGCCGGGGACTCTGGTGCCGACTCACCTCACCGTCGCGGAGCTGGCCGAGACCGGAGCGGGTGGAGCGGTGGAGGAGCGCTGCTGCTGCTGCTGATGCGGAGGCTGCTACTGCGGGTCTGGTGGACGGCGGCACCGGGAGCCCGCGGGTCCCTGGAGAGAGACCGCTTTTCAGGGCTCCTGCAACGGCGACTTCTCCCGCCCGAGTTGCGGGGTTGAAGAGCTCCTGGAGCGGGGCCTACATCACTGCCCTGCGCGGCTTGGAATGGCCGCAGGACTCTGCGAGCGCACGCCGGGGTCTCTAACACCAAGACCCGGTGTGCGACCTCGCACCACCCGGCGTGGCTTTAATGGCCGCGGGACAATCGCCATCGCCAGCTGGGGGCTTTGACTTTAACTCTGACATCGAGGGGGGGGAGAGTGCAGTGGAGAGATAAGTTTTTTTGGCCTTCCATCACAGCTATGTGATGGATGTTTATGTAAAATGTAAATTATGTTGTGTCTGGGGTCTATTTGTGTGTAATGTATGGCTGCAGAAACGGCATTTCATTTGGACCTCCAGGGGTCCAAATGACAATTAAATAGACTATTGACTATTGACTATTAAAATGGATAAGGGAGACCCAGTGGATGCAGTGTATCAGGACTCTCAAAATAGCCGTTGATAAGGTCCCACACAGGAGATTAATGGGTAAAATTAGAGCACATGGTATTGGGGGTATGGTATTGACATGGATAGAAAATTGGTTGGCAGACAGGAAACAAAGAGTAGGAATTAACGGGTCCCTTTCAGAATGGCAGGTAGTGACTATTGGAGTGCCGCTAGGTTCAGTGCTGGGAACGCATTTATATACAATATACATGATTTAGATGAAGGGATTAAAAGTAACATTAGCGAATTTGCAGATGACACAAACTGGGTAGCATTATGAACTGTGAAGAGGATTCTATGAGGATGCAGGGTGACTTGGAATAGGTTGGGTGAGTGGGCAGATACATGGCAGATGCAGTATAATGCGGATAAATATGAGGGTATCCACTTTGGTGGAGAGAACAAGTAGGCAGATTATTATCTTAATGGTGTCAGATTAGTAAAATGGGAAGTGCAATGAGACCTGGGTATCCTTGTACAACAGTCGCTGAAAGTATGCATGCAGGTACAGCAAGCAGTGAAGAAAGCTAATGGCATGTTGGCCTTCATAACGAGAGGATTTTAGTATAGGAGCTAAGAGGTCCTTCTGCAGTTGTACAAGGCCCTGGTGAGACCACACCTGGAGTATTGTGTGCAGTTTTGGTCCCCTAATTTGAGAAAGGACATTCTTGGTATTGAGGGAGTGCAGTGTAGGTTCCCAAGGCTAATTCCCAGGATGGCGGGACTGTCATATGCTGAGAGAATGGAACGACTGGGCTATATTCACTGGAATTCAGAAGGATGAGGGGAAATCTTATAGAAACATATATAATTATTAAGGGATTGGACTCACTAGATGCAGGAAACATGTTCCCGATGTTGAGGGAGTCCTGAACCAGGGACCACAGTTTAAGAATAAAGCGGAGGCCATTTAAAACTGAGATGAGAACAAACCTTTTCATCAGAATTTGTGGAATTCGCTGCCTCAAATGGCCAATTCACTGGATACATTCAAAAGAGAGTTAGATAGAGCTCTTAGGGCTAACGGTATCAAGGGATATGAGGAGAAGGCAGGAATGATCAGCCATGATCACAATGAATGGCGGTGCTGGCTCCAAGGGCCGAATGGCCTACTCCTGCACTTATCTTCTATGTATCTATGTATATCGTTCTGAGCATGGTTGGTATATAGACTGTGACAATAGATAATAGGTGCAGGAATAGGCCATTCGGCCCCTCGAGCCAGCACTGCCATTCAATGTGATCATGGCTGATCATTCCCAATCAGTACCCCGTTCCTGCCTTCTCCCCACATCCCCTGACTCCACTATTTTTAAGAGCACTATCTAGCTCTCTCTTGAAAGCATCCAGAGAACCTGCCTCCCTCTGAGGCAGAGAATTCCACAGACTCACCACTCTCTGTGAGAAAAAGTGTTTCCTCGTCTCCGTTCTAAATGGCTTACTCCTTATTCTTAAACTGTGGCCCCTGGTTCTAGACTCCCCTAACATTGGGAACATATTTCCTGCCTCTAGTATGTCCAAACCCTTAACAATCTAATATGTTTCAATGAGATATCCTCTCATCCTTCTAAACTCCAGAGTGTACAAGCCCAGCTGCTCCATTCTCTCAGCATATGACAGTCCCGCCATGCCGGGAAGTAACCTTATAAACCTATGCTGCACTCTCTCAATAGCAAGAATGTCCTTCCTCAAATTGGGGGGCCAAAACTGCACACAATACTCCAGGTGTGGTCTCACTAGGGCTCTGTACAAGTGCAGAAGGACCTCTTTGCTCCTATATTCGATTCCTCGTGTTATGAAGGCCAACATGCCATTCGCTTTCTTCACTGCCTGCTCTACCTGCATGCTTACTTCCATAGACTGATGTACAACGACCCCCAGATCCCGTTGTACAACCCCATTCTCCTGCCTTCACCCTGTAACCCCTGACACCTGTACTGATAAAGAATCTGCCAATCTCTGCCTTAAAAATATCTATTTACTTGGCCTCCACAGCCATCTGTGGCAATGAATTCCACAGGTTCACCACACTGACTAAAGAAATTCCTCCTCATCTCCTTTCTAAAGGTACGTCTTTTTTATTCTGAGCCAAACGGCCACTGGTCCTAAACTCTCCCACTGGTGAAAACATCCTCTCCACATTCACTCTATCCAGGCCTTTAACTACAACATAATGAAAATAAAGGACAGAGATTAATCTGTTTCTATGTTCTAAATATCCAACGTGAGGTGGCACTATATATATTGAATTCAGAATCCAAATCTGATATGCATACATTATTACATTCAGGCATTGCACCTGCAACTGAGGATGCATTTTAAAAATAGTGTGTCCAATCATGTTAATGCAATGTTATTATAAATATAGTATTTTTATCTTATGTAAAAGTAAAGACAATTTTAAGTAAATGAAAGTACTTGTTTGCCAAATCTTAAGGAATAAGGTTGATTACCAGCAGTGAATTACAGCACCAGCTTGTCTCTCATTTTAACTGAAAATCTATGCCTGCACTACATGAAAGTCTATGGAAACAAAGAACTGCAGATGCTGGTTTATTCCAAAGATTGATACATTGATCATCAATGGCATCTGGACACCAATATGTCTAATATCAGTAAGTATATTCCAGCTCTTAAGTCTTTTAATGATAATATATTTCATTGAGATTTATGGGGCTATCTTTATGCATTCATCGATTATTTTCAATTGTCACGGGAAAATGGAAGATGGTTTGGCTTTAATACTGAGAGAGGGTTGGGGATTGGGGGGTAGGGGGTGGATGGAGGGGGACTGTTTACAATTTATTAATCTATAAGCATTTGTAGTGTTTGTCAGTTGAATACTTTGTTAATGTTTTTTTTCATCTGAAACCTATTTATTGCTATAGAAATGCTGCAATCACAGAGGAAAAACATTGTCTACAATGTAAACCAGACTCCAGGTTCTTCAGAAAGGAAGTGCCTTATTCTGTGGGACAAGGCAAATTAGTGGTGGTTTTGTATAAGCAAAATGCATGTATTGAATCAGTTCGCATAGTAAATCAATGCATTCCAGATTTCAACGGTCTTGTCTTTTTAATCTTAATTTCCTCCTTTTAAACACCTTGCAGTGATTAGTTGTCTATTCCCCTTGTGAACTATTAGATTGCAAAGCAGTCAATGGAAGTAATGTTCAGTCAGGTCAATCATTGCAGTTTTGAGCTTGGAACCAAGGCACGTTTGTACCATAGGAAAGACACAAAATGCTGGAGTAACTCAGTGAGTCGGGCAGCATCCCTGGGGAACATGGATAGGTGACGTTACAGGCCGGGACCCTTTTTCTTCCCTGAAGTAACTCCATTAATTTGTGTCTTTCCTTGGTAAACCAGCAGCAGTAGCTTGTTCTTTCTACAGTTGTACCATGCATCTACCAGCAATTGCACCATTAGTCCCCTGTCATCCGTGGTTCCCTCATGCCTTGTTCAACCTCCTCTAATTTCATCTACTGCATTCGGTGCTCCTTTACTTTGCCAAGACCAAACATAGACCAGGGCTGCTGGATCTCCTGGTTGCTAACCACTTTAATAGTAAGATTAAACGAGAACTTACCAGTTTGAAGTTTGATCTGTATTTTATGAGGAGTTACGATGAGGGATTACGTGAAGAGCCCGCTCAGCACGCATGCGCGACATACTTCAAAGCAGCGGTGTGGAATCACAGATAGACACAGTTATTGAAATAAACATAGTAAAGAAAAAGAGACATCAGTTATCAGTTTGACCCATATTATTGAGGGTGGGAGCGGAGGGCACGTAATCCCTCATCGTAACTCCTCATAAAATACAGATCAAACTTCAAACTGGTAAGTTCTCGTTTAATCTTACTATTTTACTTCGGAGTCACGTGAGTGACTACTTGAAGACTTTAAAGCTCTGTGATTTCAAACCGTGTAACAGTTATTACTTCACTCACTGCTGAAGTCCTTGAGGGAGGAAGTGTGTTATCGTAATCAACCAATGAATCTGTTTGTAGAAAAACATAACGGTATTTTTTAACAATAACAACAAAGAAATTAAATCAGTCTGAAGAAGGGTTTCGGCCCGAAACGTTGCCTATTTCCTTCGCTCCATAGATGCTGCTGCACCTGCTGAGTTTCTCCAGCATTTTTGTGTACCTTCGATCTTCCAGCATCTGCAGTTCCTTCTTGAACAAAGAAATTAAACTGCTCCCCTATGCTTAAATTAAATATTTGCAGTCTGTAAAAAATTTTCTGCAAAAAAAGCAGGTTTTGCCAACAGCTTATTATAAAAAGTTCTGAACATTCTTTCCCCCGACCATCCTGCTGTAGCCAGGATGTGGTCTATAGGAACGCCCATTCTTTTGGCCGTCAACGTGGATGCTGCCCTGGTGGAGTGAGATTTGTACATGTTAGTGTTTATCCCAGCAGCTTTTAGCACCTGCTTGAGCCATCTCGAAACGGTTTGGCTCGTCACCCGACCATAAGGTTTTTTATGACTGACCCATAAGGCTTCTTCATACCCTCGAATATTTTTGGTTGTGTCTATGTAGGACAGTAGGTGGGTCATGGCACATAACCGTGGTTCTGGCGGGTAAGCCCGGAATTCCACGACTGGATTAGGTGTTCCTGGTCTGCTCTGTTTGATCAGTCCCTGGATAATGAAAGAGATCTGGTCTGGAGCTGTGATCATGTTGTCCAGTCGCAATAGGTTTGGTGACTGGACCCTCTGTGCAGATACAAGTGTCATCAACATGAGTGTTTTGAGCGTAGATTGTTCCAGGTTGAGGGATCTGGCTGGTGGCCATCCCCTGAGGTATGTCAGGACCACACTGACATCCCATATATGGGTGTACCTTGGTCTAGGGGTTAGAGTTGTAAATACCCTTCATTAGTTTGACCACCAGTGGGTGGGACCCCATGGCCTGTTGTCCTGGAGCTTGTTCTAAATAGACAGACAGGGCACTTCTAGCTGTGTTGATGGCACTGTAGCTGAGTCCTTCATCGTGGTGAAGGTTCGCCAGGATTTCCAGTACGTTGGTAACTGTAGCGGTTGAGTAGGTGGTCCCTGTATCCAAGCAGTACTTCTCCCACTTTTTGATGCTGGACAAGTACTGTTTTCTTGTGGATGTTCGGAGGGATGTCGTGGAGTAATGGGAACCATGGCTGTGTAGGCCAGTCGGGTACTATCAAAATACCTGAAGCAGAGTCTATTTGTATTTTGCATAGTATACGGCTGATGAGGCAGAAGGGAGGAAATGCATAGAAGAAGAAATTTCCTCAATCCAGCGCGAACGCATCTACCGCTGCTGCCTCAGGGTCTTGTTCCCAAGCGACATACATAGGTACCTGGTGATTTAGCCTTAATGCAAATAAGTCAATATCTGGCGTGCCATATTGCTTAATAATCTTTGCAAACACTTTGGGGTTTAACATCCATTCGGTGTTGCCATTAAATTTGCGTGACCTGGTGTCTGCCACTGTATTTAGCTTACCTGGCAGGTAAGTTGCTGATAGCCAAATATGTCTTTCGACACACCGTTGCCAAATTGTGTTGACCAATTTGTTGCATGATATCGATTTTATGCCGCCCATGTGGTCAATGTAGGCCACCACCATAGTATTGTCTATTTGTAACTGTACATGCAAGTGATGCATATTGGATGCATATGCTTTTAAACCATAAAAGGCACCCAACATCTCTAGATAGTTAATGCCCAGTGTCAGTAGTAATGATGACTCTGGGTTAGTCCATCTACCACCTGTGCTGGATATGGAGTTAGTCGCTCCCCAGCCTTGAGCACTGGCATCTGTTTGGATAACTAAAGTAGGGTTAATGATAATGATAGGGCTGAAACTATGCCAAACGTTTTCTGCCCACCACTGTAGTTCTGATATTGCTTCAGTGGGTAATTTCATGATACGATCATAATGACCTGCATGCCGTTTTAGTGCTCTTTGTTAGTTTTGATGCAAAGGTCCAAATTATGTATTGGCAAGTCCGTGTTGGCAAGAACACTTCAGGCTCGATCACGCTGAGCACCGGCTCCCCTCAAGGCTGTGTGCTCAGCCCGCTGTTGTTCACACTGCTCACACATGACTGTGCTGCCAGATTCAGGGACAATAAGATCATAAAATTCGCGGATGACACTACAATGGTGGGACTCATCAGTGGAGATGACGAATCAATGTACAGGGAGGAAGTAGAACAACTGGTGGACTGGTGCGGCAAAAATAACCTAGAATTGAATGTCGACAAAACTAAGGAGATGGTTGTCGACTTCAGGAGGGCGCAGCCAAAGCATACACCCCTCAACATCAGTGGCACTGCAGTGGAGAGAGTGGAGAGCATAAAGTTCCTCGGTGTGCAAATTACGGACAGCCTCACCTGGTCCAGGAACACCACTGGGACCGTCAAATGGGCCCATCAGCGACTGCACTTCCTGAGGAAACTAAAACAGGCCTCACTCCCCACCAACACCCTCAGGACTTTCTACAGGGGTACGGTGGAGTCTGTACTCACGTACTGCATAAATACGTGGTATTGCACCTGCAACTGCTCGGACAGGAAGGCTCTGCAGAGGGTAGTGAGGGGAGCAGAGTGGATCATTGGCGTCTCCGTACCCTCGGTACAAGAACTGTTCCAGAGCCGCTGTCTGAAAAAAGCTCAGAGAATTGCTAAGGACAAACTGCACCCCCTCCACATACACCTGGATCTCCTGCCATCAGGCAAGAGATAGCGAAGCATCAAAGCCCGGACTACAAGACTGCTAAACAGCTTCCTACCACAGGCTGTGAGGCTGCTAAACAGTCACTCTGCACTCACAGTCACTTGATTCTGCGGCTGGCACGGACACTTTAATAACTGGCACTGGCAACTCAAATCAGCGGCCCCGGACATTTTTTATGATTGGTTTATTGTATTTTAACATTGTGTTTTTACCTGCTTTTAACTATTTATACTGTTCCATCAGGGACTGGATTGTTTTTTAGTGTTATTATGTGTGAAATGTTTTAAATTTCATGTGCGATGCTCCGCTATTCACTGGGAAACGTCTTTTCATTTTGCACTGTACAACTGTTGCTTGCAAGATGACAATAAAGGTTGATTGATTGATTGATTGATTGATTGATTGATTGATTGATTGATTGATTGATGTAGCCGGAAATGATGCTACCATTTCCCCAATTACTCTTGCTACTTGTCGAATAGTTGGTCGCTTGTTGACCATTAAATTGTTGCATGATTGTGCTAATTCAGTTGTTTTGTCTTTTGGCAAAGTTACAGACATGTGGGCTGAGTTAATTGTGAAGCCCAAGTAGACCACGGTTGTGGATGGCTTCAACTTAGATTTATCTGGATGTAAGACAAATCCCAAGGTTTCGAACAACTGTTTGGGCTGACACAGCTGATATGCCAGTTCCATGGTCTTGCCTACTATTAAGATATCATCAAGATATGCCATGACCATATGTTTTTGTCTTCTTAATATTGCCAGGGCTGGTTTTAGTATCTTGGTGAATAATCTTGGGGCTGATGTTAACCCATTGCATAATGCTTTAAACTGCCATTGCTGCCCCATCCAGGTAAATTTCAGGTATCTGCGATGATCCTTGTGAATGGGTACTGAATAGTAAGCATCTTTGAGGTCAATGCTTGCCATGAAGTATCCTTTGGAAATCAGTTGTTTGGCAGTAACAAATGTTTCCATTTTGAAATGTACATACTTTTAACAAACATATTTAGTGAAGTTAAGTCAATGATGATGCGACATCCACCATCTTTTTTAGTTTTAGTGAATATTTTTCTAGTATAAATTGTATTTTGTATCCACTAATGATATTGAGTATATACTTGTCACTCGTGATAGACTCCCATGCTTCGTTAGACAGGTGTAATCTCCCCCCTGTTAGTATTGAGCCCCTACTTTCTATATGCTGGTAGGAACCAGACCCACCTACCTCCATGGTTATGGGTGTTTCTTCTGTCTCTTCCCAGACCAGCGAGTCTTGTGCGTTGTCTGACGTGGCAGTGATGTTTGGGGGTGGCGCATTTTCCATGGAGTCCGCTCTGGGCCTTGGTCTAAAAAAGACTTCAGGTGGTGATATGCGGTCCCAAGCTTTCACCAGTCCCATAGGGTAGACGTCGACTGGTGGACGCGATGGAGTGCTGCCGCTTGGGTATTGTTTTGGGTTTGCTCGTCCCGGGGCCTGCCCTCATGAGATCGAAAGTTTTTTAGAGGCCTCTTCCATATCCTTGACTTTTTTCGTGAGGTCTTTGCCAAAGAGCAGTGTGTCTGGCTCAGTGGCTGGGGTTTTGCACAACCTCGTGAATTTTGGATTTAGGGCAGGTCTTATAATTTCTTTGCGGAGGTTATTTATCTCGAACTGCGTGTTGTACAACAGCGCGAGAGTTGGTTTGTGGTCATCTCCGTATTGTCCACAGAACGAGCAAATGATGTGATTGCTGACGTCAGGAGCCTGAGGATCCGCTGCAGTTTCAGCTCTTGGTTCCGAATATTTGTCCCAACGTGCCCCCAGATTTGGCTGTTGACAGCCGGCACTTTGAGAGACTCATAATTTTTTGGAGCTGTGTACAATTCTAAGGCCTCATTAACCACCTGCTCCTGTAGGGCCTGTTGGAGAGGTGGTTAATGCTGGCCGCTAGTTTAGGCTCTAATGGCCTTCCTGCACGTGGGGCTGCCACGTAGCGGTCCACCACACCCAGCAGCTCTTCCTGGTCCAGGACCCCTTGCATACTCCCGACTTCTTCCTGACCAGCCCAGTCCTGGTCGCCAAAGCTGCCCTCGGGTGAGGAGGAAGCGATGGCCAGTGCACAAGTCACTGTGGAGGGAGTGCCTGAACTCTCCCTGCGAGAGCGCCCCACACGCAGCGCGTCTCGCTAGAGCACCCGCTCCAGGAGCTGCTCCATGCGGCTCTCCCCTGAACGGGTGGTGAGACGTCCCCGTCCGACGAGTCGGAAACCACCGGCCGGATGCTCTTCCTGGTGGCTATATAACCAGTCCGCTGCTCAGGTGCTAGCGGGACTGGTCTCGGCCCGATGTCGGGGATGGCGGAGCGCCGGGTATTTTCGATGGTCAGTGCACAAGGCACTGTGGAGGGAGTGCCTGAACTCCCCCTGCGAGAGCGCCCCTCGTGGAGCCCGTCTCGCTAGAGCACCTGCTCCAGGAGCCGCTCTATGCGGCTCAGGCAGCTGTCTCTCCCCCGTGCGGGTGGTGAGACGTCCCCGTCCGACAAGTCGGAAACCACCGGCCGGATGCTCTTTCTGGTGGCTATACATCCAGCCCGCTGCTCAGGCACTAGCGGGACTGGCCTCGGCACGGTGTCGGGGATGGCGGAGTGCCGGGTAAGCGGTCCTACCGCCTGTTGCTGCCCCCCCCCCCCAGATGGAACGCTCCCCCGTTGGAGTCGAGCGGGGGTCAGGTTTGTTCAAGAGCCTTTGTTCTCTGCCTGAAGGCTCTCCTGTGAAAGAAACCCGATCTCAGGGTACTTACCTGACGGTCCGTTCTTTCAATCTGTAGCGGGAGCGCCTGACTCCCGATGCGGCCGCTGTTGCACTGCTGAACGCAATGCCACGCATGCGTGCTGAGCGGGCTCTTCACGTAGTCACTCACGTGACTCCGAAGTAAAATTTGCCATCCCATTTCCACACTGACCTTTCTGTCCTGGTCCTCCTCCATTGCCTGAGTGAAGCCACACGCAAACTGGAGGAACAGCACCTCATATTCCCCTTGGGTGGTTTATAACCCATTGATATGAAAATTGAATTTCCTACTTTTTGGTAACTTCCCCCCTAAAAAGTGGATTAATTATGCACCTTTCTACAGTCTATTATACCTGCCACATTCTTGCCCAAATACTAAATTACTCAATTAGCAATTACCCAAGTTGTTGCCTAATAGTGCCAGTGAACTGGGTTCGACCCTGACAATGGTGCTTGGACTTTCTCTCCATGACCGCGTGGGTTTTCTCCGGGTGCTCCGGTTTCCTCTCACACTCCAAAGATGCACAGGTTTGAGGGTTAATTGGCTTTGGTAAAAGTTGTAAATTGTCCCTAGTTGTTGGATAGTGCTAGTGTACGGGGTGGCTCGCTGGTCGGCGCAGACTCGGTGGGCCGATGGGTCTGTCTCTGCGCTGTATAACAAAACTAATACTAATCTGCTCTACAGATCTAAATCGCTTCACAGTTTCTACACAGTTTGATGTGTTCATGGTGAAACTGGCCAAATGAAATACACAGACTGGCTCACTTTTCCCTTTTAGAGAAAATAACATTATTCAGTAGTATAGTCGTGATCTGTTTTCAGATTGCCATGGATAACAAGATGATTTTAAGCAGCCTACCGCAATGTTGTTTAGGAAGAATTACAAGCATCTGGCAGCTCTTCAAATGAATGTCTTCCATGTGTTGACAGATACAAGGAACTTAATGTTTCTGACAAGATTAAACATAGGTCTGATTCATCCCGCTGAATGGGAATGCATTTAAAGCAATAGAATTAAAAAGCCATGTTTCTTTTAGTGTTGTGTCTTCCAAAAACAACAACAAATTGTACTTAGATTGCAATTCTCATACAATTAAACACAATTACGCACTTCAACGGAGAGTTATTAAATTTGAAATTTGAGCACAATACGTCGGGAAGATTGGTTGACGAGATTGTTTGAAGGATTATCAATAAAAGGCAGAAGGAAATAGAGGTTCAGGTAGAGAATTCCAGAGGTTTAAAATTCTAAACTGAACAGAACCTAAACCAGCAATTCCGATGGTCTCAGTGTTTGTAGACAGGGGAGGAAAAACTGTTTCCGATACCTGTCCAATGACTCCTATTGCATGCCAAATGCAAAATACTGCAGCTGCTGAAAATCTGAAATAAAACAGACAATCATGGATAAACACACCAGGTAAGTCAGCGAGTTTATTTTTTTAATTTAGTTTAATATAGGGATACAACACGGAAACAGGCCCTTCGGCCCACCGAGTCCGCAACGACCAGAGATCCTCGCACCCTAACATTATCCTACACACACTAGGGACAATTTACAATTTTACCGAAGCCAATTAGCCTACAGACCTGTACGTCTTTGAAATGTGGGAGGAAACCAGGACAGGCAGAAGAAACCCACACAGGTCACGGAGAGAATGTACAAACTCCTTACAGACCCACCTGTAGTCATGATCTAACCCGTGTATCTGCCGCTATAAGGCAGCAACTCTACCACGACACTACCGTGCTGCCCATTTGTACATAAGATCTGGACATTGCTGGTTATTCTGACAGATTCCAGACATGAAACCTCACCTACCCATTTCTCCATAGTTGCTGCCTGACCTGCTGTGACCTACTCCAGCACTTTATGTGTTCCTCAAAATTCCAGCATCTGCAGTTCTTGTATCTCCAATTTCCTCTTTGTGAAAGGTAAATCAGAAGGATCTCGCAACAATTCGAGTTTCATGGTTCTGTTTTACAGCGATTAGATTTTTTTTACATATAGGCTCATTTAATTGCTTGAACTTATTCACCCAGGTGCCAGGATAAGATTTGCACCCATGCTGCTGTTTGTGACCCAGACCTCCACGAATTAGTTCAAAGATTTAGCAACTATAGGATCATATTTACTGAACTGGGCAGAATGGCTCTACAAATTGCAGCCCAACCCATTGAGTATTTCAAGCCTTCTTTTCTATCCAACTCTGTATTGGGAGAACACTCAGTGCGCTCAATGATGTTTGGATCAGTCCTCACACATGGTCTGCTCCTACATGTCCAGTAAATACTTGCGTATCGTTTGATTGTATCCATAAATAGTGTTTTTTGTCAAAAGCCACAAAGTGCTGGAGTAACTCAGGGAGCTTCAGGAGTACAACTGAGTACTACTCCCAGCTATCCATGTTCTCCAGAGATGCTGCCTGACCCACTCAATTTCATTCAATTTAGTTTGGTTTAGAGATATAGCGCGGAAACAGGCCCTTCGGCCCACCAACGATATTAACACTATCCCACACACACTAAGTTTGTTCAAATTTCAAGTTCAAATTTATTGTCACATGCACCGTAAGGTGCAGTTAATTGTACTTTACCATGCAGCGTTACAATTAAAAAAGGGCACAATACACAACATAATTCAACACAGACACCCACCACAACATTCTTCACTGTGGTTGAAGGCAATATAGTTCAGACAGTCCTCCTCCTTGTTCACCCATGATCGGGGCCCTGACCCTCCGTAGTCGCCACTACGTACGGCCCGATGATCAACCCCTCTGGTCAGAACGCCAACATTGTGACAGGTCAAGCACACTCCGCGGCCCAGAGCTCCCAACTGGCCACCTCCTCACCGGAGACCACGGCTTCCAGGTGTTGTAGGCCGCAGGCCGGCGGTCGGAGCTCTTCTCCGGCGACCCCCGGCGAGGGATCGCCCGCCCCACGATGAAAGGTCCGCTCCACGCCTGCCGCCAGAAGCTCCACAGACCGAGGCTCCAAGATGTTGTAGGCCACAGGCCAACGGTCGGCGCGCTTCCCCGGCGATCCCCGGCACGGGGGTCCGCGATGTTAAAGTCTAGGGACAATTTTTACATTTACCAAGCCAATAAACCTACATACCTGTATGTCTTTGGAGTGTGGGAGGAAACCGAAGATCTCAAAGAAAAGCCATGCAGGTCTCCGGTGCTGCAAGCGCTGTTCGGCAGCAACTCTACCACTGCGCAACTGTGCCACCCTTGTGCCAACGTACCGCTGTCAGATAGTGCTTCCAACAGTTGTTCCAACAATTTTGTTTTGTTCCACATCCCAGCAGCCGTGATCTCTTGTGTCTCGGCTTTTTGATATTTAGTGTCGAAGAACATGTAAAAGTGGGTGAGGAGACTCACATAGGTTTCTTTGTACAGTTCTACTCAGTTTAGCACCCTTCAACACAGAGGGAGAAATCAAAATTAGTAAATGTAAGAAAGGTCTTCTACCATTATTTTTCTAAAAATATCCTGGTATTGCACCTGTCGGATAGATTCCACACTTCTCCAGGGTAGGGAAGTCTAAAACTGCAGGGCACAGGTTCATGGCGAGAGGGGAAAGATTTAAATGGACCTGAAAGCCACCTTTTCCACAAAGATGGTGGCGCGTAAATGGAATGAGCTGCTGGAGGGTCATCGAGACACACGGCGCTGAGACAGGCCCTTCGCCCCAACCGCCGCCCAAGGTGTCCCATCGACGCCAGTCCCACCTGCCACATTTGGCCCATATCCCTCTAAACTTATCCTATCCATGTTGTCAAGTGTTATGGGGAGAAGGCAGGACAATGGGGTTGAGGAGAAAAGATAGATCAGCCTTGATTGAATGGCAGAGTTGTCTTAGAAACATAGAAACATAGAAATTAGGTGCAGGAGTAGGCCATTCGGCCCTTCGAGCCTGCACCGCCATTCAATATGATCATGGCTGATCATCCAACTCAGTATCCCGTACCTGCCTTCTCTCCATACCCTCTGATCCCCTTGGCCACAAGGGCCACATCTAACTCCCTCTTAAATATAGCCAATGAACTGGCCTCAACTACCCTCTGTGGCAGAGAGTTCCAGAGATTCACCACTCTTCTTGATGGGCCGAATGGCCTAATTCTGCTTCTTATCACATAAACCTGTCCAATTATCTTTTAAATGTTGTTATAGTACCTGCCTTAACTACCTCCTCTGGCAACATCTTCCGTACACCCAGATGAATCTGCCCGAGGTTCTTCACCTTAAAACTATGCCCACAGGCTCTTGATTCCCCTGCACTGGGTAAATTACTCTACATTCACCCTATTTATTATAAGGTAGGTAGAGGCAGGTACACCTACAATGTTTAAAAGACACTTGAACAGGTTTGAGTATAGGAGTGATTTGGAGGTGATATGGTTGAAGCACAGTCAAGTGACACTGGCAGTGTTAGGCATGTTGGACAGTATGGAAATGTTGGGCCGAAAGGCCTGTTTCCGTGCTGAATTGTTCTACAGCTCCAAGACTCCCAGATTCTACCACTTGCTTGGCGAAATTTAAGGGCCTGTCCCACTAGGCGATATTTTAGGTGACTTTATTTTAGAGTGTCATATTCGTAGTAGGTTGCCGAAAAACCGGCGACTGGACTAATGGGCCTGTCCGAGTTAGATGATTTTTTAGGCGACTGCCGGTGACTACAGCAATGGAGTTCACCAAAGGCAGCACCTGGCGGCAACCTACGTCACCTGATGGCAACCTACGACAACCTACGACAGGACCTACGTCAGGAGAGGACAAGCTACCACAAGCCCAAGGTCCCCGACTGTCGCCGAAAGGTTTTGAACATTTCAAATTCCAGCAGCGACCAGAAAAACGCTAGGGCTCTTTGGGCGACTGAGATGACTACTCATGACCGTACAGTCGACACCCTGGCGACCGTGTGGCGACAGTCTAGTCACCGGCAGTCACCTAAAAAATCACTTAAGTGGGACAGGCCCTTTACAGTGGCCTCATTAACCTACCAACCTGCATGTCTCTGAGATGTGGTAAGGACCTGGCAGATTCCAAAATGGTCACAGGGACATGCAAACTCCACATAGACAGCAGTGGTAGTCAGGAATGTATCCCAATCACTGGAAGTGAGAGCCAGCAACTCTGTTTTTCTGGGCCACAGTGTTGAAAACAAAGGGATACCATGAGGAACATTGACATAAAGCTCCCCCTTGTTCTTAAAATCCACCTGCAAATCCACTTGCTTGTGCTTGGCCCATATCCCTTCCAAATCTTTCCTATCCTTATACCTGTTCAATCCATCCACAACCAAGAAAGGTGAATTAAGGACCAGAGGACAGACGTTTTAGGTGAAGGGGGAAGATTTAATAGGGGTACATGAGGGGTATATTTTTCATACAAAGTGGTGGGTGTATGGAGCAAGCTACCAGAGGAGGTAGTTGAGGCTGGGACCATCCCAATGTTTAAGAAAATGTTAGATTGGCACATGAATACGACAGGCTTGGAGGGATATGGGCCAAATGCGTGCAGGTGGGACTAGTGTAGCTGGGACATGTTGGCTCGAGTGGCCAAGTTGGGCTGAAGGTCCTGTTTCCACGCTGTATCACTATGACTCTAAAATGGGGAACATTTACCCGACATTGCAGGTTATTTTCCACTGGAGATACCAGCGGTTAGTTGCAACAATTGCCCTCCTTGCGTCTAAAATAAAAACTCAAACCCATTTGTCTTTAAGTTGCTTAAGAAGGAACTACAGATGCTGGAAAATCGAAGGTGGACAAAAGTGCTGGAGAAACTCAGCGGGTGCAGCAACATCTATGGAGCGAAGGAAATAGGCAACGTTTCAGGCCGAAACCCTTCGTCTGAAGAAGGGTTTTGGCCCGAAACGCTGCCTATTTCCTTCGCTCCATAGATGCTGCTGCACCCACTGAGTTTCTCCAGCACTTTTGTCTACGTCTTTAAGTTACTGTTTGCCTAACTGTAAACTATGCAAGGAAGAGTACTGTACGGGCCTGTTTGGTGAAATTGATATCTCCTGCCTGACAGCTGATAACATCAGTCTGGGGAATAGTCTCCTCCGCAGATCCCAGTCAGACCAAGATCTACTGTTTCCTCACACACTCCAAAGACGTACAGGTTTGAAAGTTAATTGGCTTGGTATAAATGTACAATTGTCCCATGTGTAGTGTTAATGCGCAGAGATTGGTGGTCAGTGCGGACCCGGTGGGCCGAAGGGCCTGTTTCTGCGCTGTTTCTCTAAACTAAACTACCGACATCCGAATAATGAAATTCTTAGACAAAAGGACAGAACGTGCTGGAGTAACTCAGCAGGTCAGGCTGAATCATTGGAGAACATGGACAGGTAACGGACCCTTCTTTAGACTTACTTGCAGCAGCACAACAGGCCAGTGAACTTAGTTCTCAGAGATATAAAATAAACATTAAAAATTACAATAAATGAATAACCCCAATACTAATTCAAAAAGCCTGCTCCCGTCCTTAAGGACTATGGTTCGATAGCACAAAGGAAATGTCTGTTCACCCCAAGCAACTACTTGGTGCTTCTCACGCAGCCTCGGCAAGGCCAGCAGCATAATCAAGGACGAGTCGCACCCCGGCCACTTACTCTTCTCGCCTCTCCCATCGGGCAAAAGGTATAGAAGTGTGAAAACGCTTACCTCCAGATTCAGGGACAGTTTCTTCCCAGCGGTTATCAAGCAACTGAATCATCCTATCACAAGCAGAGAGCAGGGCTGAATGACTATTTACCTCTTTGATGACCCTCAGAATATCTTTGATCGGACTTTACCAGCTTTACCTTGCACTAAACATTATTCCCTTATCATGTGTCTATACTCAGTAAATGGCTCGATTGTAATCATGTATTGTCTTTCCGCTGACTGGTTAGCACACAACAAACGCTTTTCACTGTACACATGACAATTAACTAAACTTAACTGGTGAATCTCCTCTGCACCATCTCCAGTGCAAGCACACCTTCTATAATATGGTGATCAGGAGTGCACAGTACTGGAGCCACAGGTAACTGCATGCGCCGGTTGGTGGCGTGATTCATGTTGTAGCAGCCCCTGCAGCCTGTCTGTCTTTTTTTATTTTTTTGTCTTGTTAAATGTAGTTGTTGTGTTTTTTATTACTGGTTTTAACTGTGTATATGTGGGGGGTAGGGGGGGGGGGATTTTTAAAATCTCTTCCCTGCACGGGAGACCCGACCTTTTCCCTGTATGGTCTCTGTTCTCGTTGGGGCCTAGCACCGTGGAGCGGCCTCCAGCCAGAATGACCTGGGGGCTCCAGTCACGGAGCCTGCGGACTACTTACCATCGTGGGGCTGGCCGGCATCAGAGCGTGGGGAGCGGTGGTGGCTCGCTGCAGCGGCCCGACTCCGGAGTTCAGAGGCTCCAGCCGCAGGCCCGGTGGACGGGACATCGGGAGCTCCCGGGTGCCTGGTGGAGACCGCTTTTCGGAGCTCCCGCAACACAACTTCTCCTGCCCGTGTTGTGGGGTTGGAGCGAACCGGAGCGGGGCCGTACATCGCCCGGCGCGGCTTTAATGGTCACCGGGCATGCCAACGCCCGCCGGGGGCTCCAACTTTGAAACATTAAGACCTGGAGCGGAGCCGTACATCACCCGGCGCAGCCTTAACGGCCGTGGGACTTACCATCGCCCGCCTGAGGCTTCAACATCGGGAGAAAAATGGTACACAGGGGAGAGAAAAGACTTTGCCTTCCATCACAGTGAGGAGGAGATTCACTGTGATGAATGTTTTGTGTAAATTGAATTGTTTGTATGTCTTGTAGGAATTGTTTTGTTTATATGGCTGTAGAAACAGAGTTTTGTTTGAGCCTCACTGAGGATCAAATGACAATGAATAAATATTGTATTGTATATTGTATATTGAGCTAAACAAAGTGCCAAAGGAACTCTGTGGACCAGGCAGCATCTAAGGAGGCAATGGACAGACAATGTTTAGGGTCGGTTCCCTTCTTCACATTGTGGCTTAGCAAATGCTTTACACCGTTGCACCATCTGCTCTGATTGTCGCCATATTGCTATTTAGAACATGTAATATAGAATAGTACAGCACAGGAAAAGGCCCTTTGGCCCATAATGTCCATGTTGAATATGATATAAACTAAAGACAGGGACAAAACGCTGGAGTAAGGTGCAGGAGTAGGCCATTCAGCCCTTTGAGCCAACACAGTCATTTAATATGATCGTGGCTGATCATCTAAAATCAGTTCCAGCTCTTTCCCCACATTCCTTGGTGATATCCTCGTCTACGGCCATGGTTGCTGTTCATTTTCTACGGGAAGAGATGTAGATTGGCTATTGCATGTTAGCCAATCAGAATGCTTATTAGTAATAACCCCGCCTAGTGCATGCTTTATAATGTTAAGAACTTGTTTATTACATTTAGTAGATGCAGCAGACTGAACATATAATGTACTGCATATCTGACACTGAGGAGTCTCTTAAAGATGCTTATACCTTTACCCGTGTACGAGTCAGGTAATTACAATTCCTTTAGCCCAAATGGATAGGTGATGTTTCAGGTTGGAACCCTTAGGGTCATAGAGTCTTAAAGTCATACAGACCCTTTGGCTCAACTTGTCCACACTGGCCAACATGTCCCAGCTAGACTAGATCCACCTGCCTGCATTTAGCCTATATCGTTCCAAACCTGTCCTATCTTTCACTGGCTTTACCTTGCACTAAACTGTTTCTTAAGTGTTGTGATGGTCCCTGCCTCAACTACCTCATCTAGCAGCCCGTTCCATACACCCACCACCCTTTGTGTGATCCCTTTTTCAGAGTCTGACCGATTGAGTTACTCCAGCATTTTGCATCTATCTTTGGTATAAATCAGCATCTGCAGTTCCTTTTTATTACAACATATACATTACTAAAAGTCTCATCTTGTTTGGAGGTCTGTCTGCGTCTGTGCGATCTCAAGGAACTACGCCAAAACGGCACACAATAGCGCACACAATAATGTACCACCTTCCTCACCATTGACCAGTGATTGTTTGTGTCAAGTTTCGTTCAGATGATGCTATATTTCACAAGTTATCACATTTTTAAGTTTACTAAATCCACTTTGATAATCACTTCAACACTTCAGTGCTGGCAGTTGCAGCTTTGATGTCACAATGGGACCTCACAGTTCTCAACCCGACATTTGCAACAATGTTTCCATCATAGAAGACTTAGTTGTGGTCCTGGCAGCAAGTGATTGAACAGGAGGGGGAAGGGCCAGGGGAAGTGGAATTGGAATTGGAAGTGCTGGGGGAGGCAGGGGAAGTGCAATTGGATTTGTTTGTTTTAAGTCCAGTGTTAGGGGAGTCAGGCAAGTGGTGGAATCTTATGTTGGGGAACGGGTTGTGATGGGGTACCAGGCCTCCCATCGAAGCTATGGGTGAGTGGTCGAATATTGCGTTAGGGGAACAGGTTATGTTGGGGGAATGGGTGAGTGGTGGAAACGGATTGCTTGGGGAAACGGGTCAGTGGTGGATTATTGTGTTGGGGGGACGGGGCCCAAAGGGGTCCCACTTGGTCTAGTATAAACTAATTTTCTCTGCCCTCCATGATCTATATCTCTCCATTCCCTGCATATCAATGTACCTTTCTAAAAAGCCCCTGAATGCTACCATCATATCTACCTCCACCAGCACCCGTGGCAGTACGTTCCCAGTGAAGAAAGGGTGAAGTAAGGACTGGCAGGTGAAAGCAGGGAAGGAGAAAGATGATGAGCTGATGGAGCCAGATTGAGGGACAGTTTCTTCCCAGCTGTTATCAGGCAAGTGAATCATCCTACCACAACTAGAGAACAGATCTGAACTACTATCTACCTCATTGATGACCCTTAGACTATCTTTGATAGGACTTTACCTTGCACTAAACGTTATTCCCTTATCATGTATCTGTACACTGTAAATGGCTTGAGTGTAATCATGTATTGTCTTTCTGCTGACTGGTTAGCACACAACAAAATCTTTTCACTGTAACTCGGTACATGTGACAATAAACTAAACTGAACTAAACAAGTGGGTGAAGGGATGGAGTTATTGGCTGGGCAAATGTCACATTTCTTCTGTTACAGGCGATAATTTATCGGGTAACTATGTTACTTGACTAACAGGTCCTACACCACAATTAATGGTGTGCGGATGTGAAGCCAAATGCCACTGGAAACGTCGAGGGTATTAAATTCAATTCAGTTAATCCACTTTGAGAAAACTAGCAACCTGAGGGGCAATTTGTTTAAGCGGCCACAGGAGGTAGTTGAGGCAGGTACCGTCGCAGCTAGTACTGCGTGGGTTTACTCTGGGTGCTCTGGCATTCCCCCCCCCCCCCCACATCCCAAAGACATCAGGTTTGTAGGTTAATTGGCTTCTGTAAATTGTGTAGAAAGGAACAGCAGATGCTGGTTTATACCGAAGATAGATACAAAGCACTGGAGAAACTCAGCAGCTCAGGCAGCATCTGTGGAGGAAAAGGATCTCTGTAAATTGTCCCTGGTGTAGGATATAGAACTGTCAATGGTCAGCGTGGACTCAGTGGGCCGAAGGGCCTATTTCCATGCTATATCTCGAAATGAATAAACTAAGCTTAACTAAACAGCATTTAAAAGAATCTGAAGAAAGCTTTTGAGCTGAGATGTCACACATTCCTTCTCTCCAGAGGTGGTGCCTGTCCCGCTGAGTTACTCCAGCATTTTGTGTCTATCTTCAACATTTAAAAGACACTTGAACAGGTAACGGTTAGGAAAGGTTTGGAGGGACATGGGCCCATGCAGGTACATTGGACACGCATAGACGTGGCATCTTGGTGGGCATGGACAAGTTGGGTCAAAGGGGCTGTCTCCCTGGAAACAAAGACCGGCAGATGATAGTAAATAAACACAAGGACCCAAAAGTGCCTGAGGAACTCAGCGGCTCAGGCAGCATCTCTAGAAATTCCTGAGCTGCTGAGTTGCTCCAGCACCTTGTGCCCCGTTTCCCTGCTGTGTGACTAAAGCCAGCGGCTGGAGTGATGCCCAGTGGACCCTGGAAAACACATTGGAGTGATTCACTCTTGTCCTATAATAGACCCATCCTCAGAAATCCGACTG
The DNA here is from genome assembly GCA_036785375.1 of Leucoraja ocellata. Taxonomy (NCBI): domain Eukaryota; kingdom Metazoa; phylum Chordata; class Chondrichthyes; order Rajiformes; family Rajidae; genus Leucoraja; species Leucoraja ocellata. The sequence goes on along the minus strand of JAWMAR010004152.1, from coordinate 24,486 downwards.
GGAGAGAAAAAAAAACCCCTCCTGTAAATAATCACTGTCACGTCATAAAACATCGCTTCCACTTTCAAAACGAAGATCAAAGATTGTTTTTCCCTTTTATTATTCTTACCGCTACCATCATGAAAAGAGATCAAAGCCGGCTTTCATGCAGCTCCTGGACGCAGTTGTACACTATTAAGGCGCAGTTGACCCAAAAGATTACCTTTTTCCATTATCCGGAGGAGAAAAAAAATAACAAGGACACTGAGTCTTTTTCCCCCCTCTCTCTCCCTACCTGGTGTGGGGTGGAATGTGCAGATGGTTGGGGAGATGGCGACTGCGAAGATAGCTGAATAAAATCTATTCATCTCGCTGCCCGTGTACACATTCCATAATCAAGCGCTGTTTTACCTGCGAAGATCCTTATCGCGCTGCAGGAAGCTGGCCCCGCTGCTCGATTTAAAGTGTTTCAACTGTGGGAAATGTGTTTGAAGCGAGCCCGTTCCCATATCAGCGCCTCTCGGTTGTAAACTTCCAGCGAGACGAATCGGATGAGGGTTTGCGGGGAAAATGCCAGGAGCAAAGCTGACACAGGGAGAAAAGAAACAACAACAATGTGATCAGAGAGCGAAACACACAAAGGTGCTGGAGGAACTCAACGGGACAGGCGGCATCTGGGAAGAGAATGGACCGAGGACGTTTCGGGTCGCGTCCCTTGTCACACACAGACGGCTAAATTCCGCTCAGATTCCAGCATTCGCGTCCCTGGTGTCTTCTGACTATTCAGGCTAAATAAACATACAACCTCCAAAAAGCTCTAAACTACATAGGCTATTATTATTGCACTATTATTGTTGTTTTTTTTTTTGTGTAGGCATGTGTGCATGCTGTATATACATATATATATATATATATATATATATATATATATATGTGATTCACTTACAAAATTCTTAAGGGGTTGGACAGGCTAGATGCAGGAAGATTGTTCCCGATGTTGGGGAAGTCCAGGACAAGGGGTCACAGCTTAAGGATAAGGGAAATCCTTTAAAACCGAGATGAGAAGAACTTTTTTCACACAGAGAGTGGTGAATCTCTGGAACTCTCTGCCACAGAGGGTAGTTGAGGCCAGTTCATTGGCTATATTTAAGAGGGAGTTAGATGTGGCCCTTGTGGCTAAGGGGATCAGGAGGTATGGAGAGAAGGCAGGTATGGGATACTGAGTTGGATGATCAGCCATGATCATATTGAATGGCGGTGCAGGCACCTAATTTCTATGTTTCTATTTTCTATGTTTCTATGTGGGTATATGCGCGTGTGTGTGTATATATATATATATATATATATATATACACCCACACATATTTAACTTTTTTTTCTTTGTTTATTATATTGTTTACAGTGCACTAGTTTACATGTGTAGGAATGAACTGCAGATGCTGGTTTAAACCGAAGATAGATACAAAAAGCTGTAGCTCAGCGGGACAGGCAGCATCTCTGGGGAGAAGTTTCGTTTGGGTGATGTTTCGAGTCGTATTCTGTTGTGCTGCTGGGTGAGAATTTGCACGTAGACACACTGGACTCTTGCCCAGAGGAGGTGAATCGAGGACCAGAGGGCATAGGTTTAAGGTGAAAGGGAAAAGATTGAATAGGAATCTGAGGGGTAACCTTTTCACACAATGGTTGGTGGGTGAATGGAACAAGCTGCCAGAAGAGTCTGAAGAACCGAGATGAGAAGAACTTTTTTCACACAGAGAGTGGTGAATCTCTGGAACTCTCTGCCACAGAGGGTAGTCGAGGCCAGTTCATTGGCTATATTTAAGAGGGAGTTAGATGTGGCCCTTGTGGCTAAGGGGATCAGGGAGTATGGAGAGAAGGCAGGTACGGGATACTGAGTTGGATGATCAGCCATGATCATATTGAATGGCGGTGCAGGCTCGAAGGGCCAAATGGCCTACTCCTGCACCTAATTTCTATGTTTCTATGTTTCTAAGAAGGGTTTCGGCCCGAAACGTCGCCTATTTCCTTTGCTCCATAGATGCTGCTGCACCCGCTGAGTTTCTCCAGCATTTTTGTGTGCTAGAGGAGGAAGATGAGGCTAGGATGATCCCAACATTTAAGAAACAGATGCATGGATAGGACAGGTTTGGAGGGATATGGACCAAATGCAGGCAGGTGGGACCAGTGTAGCTGGGACATGTTAGCCTGTGTGGGCAAGTTGGGCCGAAGGGCCTGTTTCCACACTGTATCACTCTATGACTCTAATTTCATTGTTCTATCTGGGACATATGATAATAAAATACTCTTGACCAACTTTAGTGAGCTCCCTCCCACACGCATTCGGCATAACAGTAAGAGCCTTTGCCCCTTATCTCCTCTCATACAAAGATGATGCATTTGCTGACAAGATAATGGGGGATTTCATTCAATGTCAAGTCTTGTTCAAAAGAAGACTCAACAAAAAGCAGAGGGGGTCCCAACCGGAAATGTCGCCTGTCCATTCCCCCCACAGATGCTGCCTGATCCACTGAGTTCCTCCAGCATCCTGGTGTTTTGCTCAAGTTCCCAGCATCTGCAGTCTCTGATGTCTCCAGGGCACAGAATATGCGCAGGTCAACATCACTGCTTAAAGATTACATATAGAAATTGATCTTTAAAGTGGGCACTGACCGTGACAGATGCTTTCTGCTGGCAACCAATTCTTTGCAACTTCTCACTGTCCCTCGCTTGAAATAAAAATATTTCAGCCTCCACAAAATCAATGCTGCATCCGTATCGCATAAGCCTAACTCTGCACAGTGATACTGTATCTTCTGGCCCCTGTTTGACTGCTGCTCTCTGGCTGGAAAGCACGTTATCCAAGAGACTGTGCTATCTGTTCGGTCGATTTAAATGAGCCATCTGAAACAAGTTGGAAAATGCAGAGCTTACCGAAGTACAAAGATAAGATCCCGTGTGCTGCATGAGAATTTGCCTTTCCACTGTGTACTCCAAGCCCAAAGGCTGGTCTTTGGGAGGAGTGCATCAGATAATACCGTGGGGATAAGCTGGTGCGGCACGGTGGTGCAGCGGTGGAGTTGCTGCCTTACAGGGCCAGAGACCCGGGTTCGATCCTGACTACTGGTGCTGTCTGTATGGAGTTGTGTACGATCTTCCCGTGACCTGCAGGTGTTTTCCCGGATGCGTCGGTTTTCTCCCACACTCCAAAGACGTGCGTCTCTAATCTAAACTAAACTTTCCTGATACATGCTTGAACCAGTGATGCCTTGAATTGAGATACCAAAAGGTGGTGAAGGGGGCATGTGGAATGCTTGCCCTAGTTGCTTGTGACTTAGAATATAAGAACATGGAATATAGAATGGAATATAATCATTAATATGATGCCAAGTTAAACTAATCTCCTCTGCTAGCCCTGATCCGTGATCCATATCCCTCCATTCCCTGCATATCCATGTGCCTATCTATAAGTCTCTGGAATATCATCATTGTATCTGCCTCCACCACCACACCTGGCAGCGCGTTCTTGGCACCCACCACTCTGTGTGAAAAAAACTTGCCCAACACATCTCCTTTAAACTTTGCCCCTCTCAACCTAAAGCGATGCTGTCAGGAAATACAGTGGGATATTTATCGGCTGCGCAAATGGGTGGAGAAATGACAGATGGAGTTTAATCTGTGCAAGTGTTTGGTGTTGCGCTTTTGTGAGGTTGAATGTAAGGGGAGAATATACAATTAATGGCAAGATCGTATACAGCATTGATGTACAGTGGGATATTGCTGTCCATGTTTATAGCTCTCTGAAGGTGACAACACAAGTAGATAGTAGAAAGGTGTATGGTATGCATGCCTTCATTGCTGGGGCAAATGAGTATACAAGTCAAAAGTCACGATGCAGCTCTGTAAGACTTTGGCTCGGCTGCATTTGGAGTATTGTGTAGCGATGTTATGCCCCTGTCCTACTTAGGAAACCTGAACAGAAACCTCTGGAGACTTTGCGCCCCACCCAAGGTTTCCGAGCAGTTCCCGGAGGTTTTTGTCAGTTTCTCTACCTGCTTCCACTACCTGCAACCTCCGGCAACCACCTGCAACCTCCGGGAACCGCACGGAAACCTTGGGTGGGGCGCAAAGTCTCCAGAGGTTTCCGATCAGGTTTCATAAGTGGGACAGGGGCATTACAATACTTACCTTCAGCGGTGCTGCAGTTCGGCCACTGGCCATGTGCGCAACTTTGGCACCTTTGAGGGGGGGGGGGGGAGGCGGGATTAAAATGCCGTTTTTTCATGCCTGTCGGAGGCGGACTTCCTCGGCTGCCAGCTGCTGAAGAATAATTGATCGGACTTCCGTTCCCAATTTTTTTTTGTTAATCGCGAAACAATTTAACAATTACATTGAAATAAAACGCGACTTCAATGGTCAATAGTCAATAGTCAATTTAATTGTCATTTGGACCCCTGGAGGTCCAAACGAAATGCCGTTTCTGCAGCCATACATTACACACAAATAGACCCCAGACACAACATAATTTACATTTTACATAAACATCCATCACAGCAATCACAGCAAGGCCAAAAAAAACGTATCTCTCCACTGCACTCTCCCCCCCCCCCCCCCCCGATGTCAGAGTCAAAGTCAAAGCCCCCGGCTGGCGATGGTGATTGTCCCGCGGCCATTAAAGCCACGCCGGTTGGTGCAAGATCGCACACCTGGTCTTGATGTTAGAGCCCCCGGCGTGCGCTCGCAGAGTCCCACAGCCATTCCAAACCGCGCGGGGCAGTGATGTAGGCCCCGCTCCAGGAGCTCTTCGACCCCGCAACTCGGGTGGGAGAAGTCACCATTGCGAGAGCCCTGACAAGCGGTCTCCCTCCAGGGACCCGCGGGCTCCTGGTGCCGCCGTCCGCAGACCCGCAGTAGCAGCCTCCGCATCAGCAGCAGCAGCGGCAGCAGCAGCAGCAGCGCTCCACCACCGCTCCACTCGCTCCGGACTCGGCCAGCTCCGCGACGGTGAGGTGAGTCGGCACCAGAGTCCCCGGCTTCTTCTGTTGGAGGCCGCTCCTCGTTGCAGCCCCAACGACAACTGAGACCCGACGAGAAAAGGTCGGGTCTCCAGTGCAGGTAGAGATTTAAAAGTTTCCCCCTCCCTCCCACCCCACCCCCACCCCCCCCACACACACACCCCAACAAAAAATAACAAAAACTACATATAAACATAGACAAAAAATAATAAAAACGCGGACAGGCTGCAGAGGCTGCTGCTGACCAGAGTCGTGCCGCCTACCGGACTTCTAACCCCGTCAACGCCTACAATGTGACGGATGGCATGAACGGGACAAAACACCGGGTAAGTTGTTTGTAAACTTGCCTCTTGGGATGGCTTTAATCAAATTTTACGTTGCGAAAATCTGATTTGGGCCCCATACATACCGGCAGTGTTTTTCCTGCCGATATGGAGTTCAAATTCACCGCAAATGCAACGTTCCAATCGAACTCGTTCCAGAAAAACTCACTCGCAAGATGATATAAATGCTCTTTTTGTTTGGACAATCATGTCATAAAGAGCATCTAAATCGTCTATATGTTGTTATTTTCTACCCATAGTCAATATTTTTATACTAAATATCAGTTTTAGTCCCATGTATTTTGCAAAAAAAAAAACATTTTGATTATATTGAGTGGATGTTTCTAAATTAATTTATGGGAATTAAACATCAAATTCCTTCCATCTGGCATATGAATTCATGACAGTGAGATTTAAAAATCATGTTATATTGTGAATTGGATTAGTTTGTTATTTGGATACTTAGGCTATTTAAAAAAAAATCCTTTTCTTAAGAAATTGAATCTACAGGGCATTCTTAATGGGAAAGTAGTGGGCAGAAAGGCATGTCATGTGTGGTTTGAAGAGGAAAAACTTGTAGTTTACAAAGCCAAAATTGAAAAGTTGATGAAAAACAAGGTGAACAGAGTTACTAATTGGTTACAATCAGAGGAGTATGATGATGCTACTGATTATGATATGCCAATGTACCAGCTAGCAACTGATCTTCTCCATAAAGACTTGGTCTATTGCTAGAAATTGTAATTTATTTACCTATCTGTTACGGACTTACAGCATACAATAATATTAAAGTTCTGATCTTGAGAATATCACATTTTTGAATTTTCAAGGCAGTCTGGGTGTTTATTACTATTTCCGCCACAACGGTCAATTTTGTAATTAACTACAATGAGGTAATTAACTAATTTTACTTCGGAGTCACGTGAGTGATTCCGTGGAGAAGCCCGTCCCAGGACGCGTTGCGGCATTACGTTTTGGCATGCAAAGCGGCAGCCGGGAGTCAGGGCTCCCGAAGAAAACGAGAGAGAATCTAAGTTTAGGTAAGTACTTACCTTTTCCTTTTACAGCCCCTTTGCGTCTGCTTGTTTTTTCCCGCAGGGACGTGCAAGCGGCCCCCTTGGACTCTGGCAGGAGTTTCCCGTTCGAGGGAGGGGAGGAAAGACGCTACCAGGGAGACAGAGCACCGGCGGACCATGAATGGGACCTGTGCCGGTGCCGAGAAAATCTCCCCAGGGGCTACAGCTGACAGCTGGAAGACGGCGCTAGCGCTCTGTTGGGGGTTCCCCTTAGTCCTCGCTCGCTCTCCACGCACTGTCCAGGTGAGGCAGGCAGGCGGGCGGGCGGGAGGAGGCTTCCGACATTTACGGAGCCGTTAGGGGAACCCACTGTGCAGAGCTGGCGTGGAGTACGCTGCAGCCCAAGTGCAGGTGAGCAGCAGCCCGAGTACAGGGAGAGCGAGGTCCGCTAATCAGCGGCCCGCTCCCGACTCTGCACCAAGCCCGCCAGCATCAGCTGGGGGCTGAGGGGGGAAATATGCTGCACCTGCCCGCTCAAGAGAGAGTCAGGGCAGCAACAGGCGGTAGGACCGCTTAGCTGGGCGGTCCGCAAACCCGACATCGGGACCGAGCCAGCCCGCTAGCCCTGACCACGTCAACGGCAAAAGGGAGCGGGCTGGATGTATGGAAAACCCGGCAGTGGAACGACATTGGACTGGGAAGTCTCTCCACCCAGGAGGGGGAGAGACAGCTGCCTGAGCTGCAGGAACGACTCTTGGGCATTGGAAAGGTGAGTTTGCAGTTGTGTTTTATTACAGAGTTCAGGAACACAACGCAGAACTCGCAAAGAGGAACTGCCCCGCTCCAACTCTACCAGCGGGGCAGCAACCGGCGGCAGCGTCGCTTGTAGAGCGTTTTTTCGCTATCCCTGAGACCGAGCCAAGCCAGTCTCGCCATAGCCTACACGGCGGACTGGGAAAGCGGAAAACGGCCGGTCGTCTCCGACTCGTCGGAGGTGGGGGGAAATGTCCACCCCAAAGCGGGGGAGAGACAGCCGCCTAAGCTGCATCCAGCAGCTATTGGAGGGGATGGTCTACCGAGAGCAGCAGCGCTCTAGGACAGACAGGACAGGCGCCCCCTCCATGGTGCTGAGTCCGGCACCTCCCTTTGCGACCTCGGACCAGGAATGGGAGGTTAGCATCGGTGACCAGGGGCAGGCTGGTCTGAGTATGGGGCAGGCGGAAGGAGCGAAAGAGAGCAGGGTGTGCAGGAAGAGCTGCTGGGGGTCGTAAGCCGATTCGTCGCTACCCCACGGGTTGGAGCACCACTGGAGCCAAGGATGGCTGACAGCATAAACCATCTCTCCAACAAACCACTGCGGGAGAAGGTGCTCGCCCAAGTGCTTGAGGAGCACACAGCCACGGATAATTGTGAGGCTCTCAAGGTCAAGAGCCTCAATCCTCAAATATGGGGCAACGTGGGGGGACCGATTCGGACACAGGAGGTCGAACTCCAGCGCATACTTCGCCTCCTCACGGCGGCTATAACAGCCCATGCGCGGGGTGTCGAGACCGTAGATATGACATCTCACCAACAGGATGTCCTGGCACTCATGTGCACGACACAATATGAGCTGAATAACCTGAGAAGAGACAACATCAGGCCGGCCCTCAATCCTAAATTTGCAGGATTATGCAAAACTCCATCAGTAGAGACCGACTCATTTTTTATTTGGGGAGGACTTGAACAAACAGCTCAAAGAGATGGAAGAGGCGTCTAAGACCTTTAGCCTCATGAGGGCACCACCGGCAACGAACATACCAAAGCTCTTCATTTCCACCCAGGCGGCAGCACACCACTGTATCTACCAGTCGGCGTCCCGAATATGCGACTGGTCAAAGCTTGGGGCCGCACTATCCCCAGAAACCTTTTTAGGTCAGGGCCTGCAGCGGACCCCCTGGAAAATGCGCCTCCCCCCAACATCGCCAGTACATCGACAGGGAAAAAACTCTCAAAAAGAAAAAACACAACCCCGCCAATATCCATGGAGGTAGGTGGGTCTGGTTCCTACCAGCAAATAGAGCGCTTTCTTGGACTATCTTGGCTTTCATATTAATTCAGTCCACGTAACTTTAATGTTGCCAAGAGACAACATAGTTGAATTGGCACAAACAAAGAACAAATTAATGGTCAAACTACCAACTACTCGACAAATAACAGAGTAATTGGGGGAAATTGTACCATTTTCTGTCTACATGATTCAGATGTTAGTATCAAAATCAACATATAGGTTGTCATTGAGCATCTCATGAAGTTACCCACTGAAATAATATCAGAAAGACAGTGGTGGGGTTACCACTTATACTGGGCATTAAGTATCTAAAAAATTGCTCGGGTGAAAATTATGAGTTTAAGCACTTGCATGTATGGGTATAAATAAGACTACACTATGGAGGTGGCCTATATTAACCATATGGCAGCATAAAGTCGGTATCATATGACAAGTTGGTCAAAACAATTTGGCAATGGTATATCCATAGAGGTATTGGACTATCAACAACTTACCTGCCTGGTAAGAAAAATAAGGTGACAGACACCAGGTCACATAAAAGTAAGGACAACATCAATTAGATGTTTTCATATAAAGTTTAACAAAACTATCAAGCTATATGATGCAACAGATATTAATGCATTTTCATTGTCGCTGTACTGTACACTGACAATGAGAATTAAAATGGAATGTGAAACTGATATCGATTATTTGCATTAACGCTATATCACCAGGTGTTTGGGGATGTCCTATGTATGTCGCGGGGGGAAACCAGACCCTGGGCAAGTGGAATCCTCATTAAAACATTTTCTCTGGGACAGATAGTTCCAGCAGAAAGATCGTCAGCTATATATATTAGCTTTTCTGGCCTATAGGTCATGTTGTCATTCAAGAATGTATTTTATAATATTGATAGACAAATGCGTTCACGCAGCATTGGTGAAATTAATTTTATGTATTTTTTCCCTTCTGCCTCACCAATCGAGAACAACGCACAGTACAAAAGGATTCTGCTTCAGGTATTTGATAGTACCTGACGGACTTACGCAGGCCTTGTTTCACTTCACGCCATAACATGGTTGTTGGAACTTGGATGGTGTTTTTCCAGTACCCAGAATTATTAATATCGGAGCCGGGCACAAATCTACTGTGCCATGAGAAATAAGCTCCTGAGCTGCAGATACTGCGCAAACCTCTGGGACTGGGATTGTTATACTGAATAATCGACACCATGTCAGCATCCTTTTGATCATCACTGGACTACAACACTTGTCCAGCATCAAGAGAAGTACTGCAAGGATAAAGGGGAAAACCTACTCATCCGAATCAGGTACTACGAACTGGAATTCCTGGAGAACCTTCATCATGATGAAGGATTCGGCTACAGTGCCATCAACACAGCTAGAGTTGCCCTGCCTGTTCTTTTTCAAAACAGCTACAGGACAACAGGCCATGGAGTCACTGGCTGGTGGTAATGAAGGGTATTAAACTCTAAACCCCTAGACAATGTACACCTATATATGGGATGTCACAGTGGTTAACCACACTTCAGGGGATCCCACCAGCCAGAGTCCAAAACCTGAACCTTCTATGCACTAAAAACATATGTTAAAGGCACATGGAGCAGCACAGAGGGTCCAGTCACTACTCCTATTTCAACTGGACACCATGCTCACAGCTTCAGACCAGATCTCTATCATTTGTCCAGGGAATGGTCAAACCAGACCAGGAATACTTTATCCAGTCATAAAATCCGGGCTTACCCGCCAGAGAACACGGTAATGTACCAAGACCCTTTTTTACCTTACATAGACACAACCTAATTATGCGAGGGAGATGAAAAGCCTTGTGGGTTGGTTACAAAAAACCTTGTGGTCGGGTAACAAGCCTTTTTTGAAATGGCTCAAGCAGGTTAAAGCTCTTGGGATAAAACTAACATGTCAAAGTTGTCATCCCACAGGAGAAGCTTCCACGTCAACGGCAAAAGAATGGACGTACCTATAAACCACATCCTGGCTCCAGCAGAATAGTGGGGGTAAACGTTCAGAGAGAAATAAATTATAAACTGTTGACAAAACCTGTTTTTATTTGCAGGAAGATTCCAATCTGCAAATATTCAAATTAGCCAAGGGGAGCATTTTTTAAAATTCTTCAGTGTTATTGTAAAATACCATGGGTTTTTCTATAAACAGAATCATTGGTTGATTATGATAACACGCTTCCTCCCTCAAAGGCTTCGGCAGCGAGTGATATAAACTGTTACACGGTTTGAAATCACAGAGCTTTGAAATCTTCACGGAATCACTCACGTGACTCCGAAGTAAAATAGTAAGATTAAACGAGAACTTACCAGTTTGAAGTTTGATCTGTATTTTATGAGGAGTTACGATGAGGGTTTACGTGCCCTCCGCTCCCACCCTCATTACATGGATCAAACTGATAATTGATGTCTCTTTGTTCTTTACTATGTTACTTCAAATACGTGTCTGTCTGTGATTCCACACCGCTGCTTTGAAGTTATGCCGCAACGCGTCCTGGGACGGGCTTCTCCACGTAAACCCTCATCGTAACTCCTCATAAAATACAGATCAAACTTCAAACTGGTAAGTTCTCGTTTAATCTTACTATTATATGCTTTAACTTTAGGTTATCCAAGTAAGATGTGTTATATTTGTTTCAGAATGCTTCAATCTATAATAACTGAAATTTTCATTCAGTTCTCTTAATTTTTAAGAAAGTTATGGGCTTTTGACTGTCCTCGATCACAGCTTTTGTGTTAAGTCAATGCTAAAGCAATAGGGAAAAAGATGCTAATTTCCAAGTATGAAAATGGCCATAAATTTATAGTACTGATATGAAAGTGAATTAGGTGTCAAATGAAAATTCTTTTTATGCTTTATTTGATGAGATAAATTGCAGACTTAATTTTTAAAATCTCAAAATTTTGTAACTATATTGTGTGCAGTTCTGGTTATGGATGTAATTCCTTGAATATCCTGAAATGTATCAATCTATCCTGAATGAAATGTATCAATCTATCCTGAGACAGAGTGTTCAAAAGGTTTGCCACCCACCACTTGAACACATTTCTCATTTCAATCCTGGATTGTCAAGGGGACCATCACCACAAGTTCTCGACTCCTCACCCAATATATTTCAATATGATCACAGGTCAAACATATAATTAGGCCATTCAGCCCATTAAGTCCATTCCATGATTTGTTCGTGGCTGATCTCTTTCCCTCTCAACCCCATTCTCCTGTCTTCTCCCTGTAACCTGTGACACCCTTATTAATCAAAAATCTATCAAACACTGCTTTAAAAAATACCCAATGACTTGACCTCCATCTCTGCCTGTGGTAATGAATTCCACAGATTCATCAGCTTCTGGCTAAAGAAATTCCTCCTCATCTCTATTCCAAAGGTATGTCCTTTTATTCTGAAGCTGTGCCAGCTGTTCTTAGACTCTCTTATTACTATAAACATCCCCGGCCACATCTTTAAGGTTGAAATCAAACCAGGCCACAGGAACTCTGCAGAAGCAGCATAGTCTTCTGCACCACAGTGCCAGTTATGTAGCTGTTAATAACAGCCAGCCTGTTATTAATGATGTAAATGGCCTCCTTTTGTGCTGCAACCTTGCTGTGTCAGAGCCAAGGTTGGGTCTCAACTATTTACAATTCTCAGCTGAAGAGACGAAGTGTAACAGGTTTTGATGCTAGTAGCATTTTTGCCGGCAGAGGCGGAATGGTGGCACAGCGGTCGAGCTGCTGCCTTACAGAGCCAGTGACCCGAGGTCAATCGTGACTATGGGTGCAGTCTGTATGGAGTTTATACGTTCTCCCTCTGACCGTATGGAACTCGTTGGGCTGAAAGGCCTGTTTCTGCGCTGTATCTCTAATCTAAACTAAACTTATAGGAAGAGAAGGTATGTAAGACAAGAGGTAGCGAAAGGAAGTGAATTGAAAAGCAAAACAACGTAGATGTCGTAAATCAAAAATAAAAAATGAAAATGTTGGTGATACTCTGCTGGTCAGGGAGCATCTGTGGAGAGAGAAGCACAGTGAACTTTGGAGTTGGATGACATTATCATCAGAAGTGTATACATATGCCCTATTACTTCTCCAGGAGTCGCCACCTTGTGGTAGTGGATAAGCTTGCCTGTGTCTATTATCCTGAGAGCTATTCTGTCTGGTCCACTGCTCCTGGCAGGGTCAGGCATGGGCGCCAGATCGAGGGGAAGGTTCTTGACAAAATCCGACCCAAGAAGAGGACCTCATCGGTGAAACAGGCTGAAGATGCTGGCTGCCCACCAGGTAGAGTAACATAACGGCTGAGAAGGAAGGAAGAAGACAGCTGCATCAGGCAGAGACACCCACCATTGTGCAGTCCATGGAGAGAAGGAATGGGTGACGTTTCAGGTCGAGACCCTTGTGTCGACCAGAAACATCGCCCATTCCTTCTCTCCAGAGATGCTGCCTCACCCGCTGAGTTACTCCAGCATTTTGTGTCTACCTTCGATTTAGACCAGCATCTGCAGTGCTTTCTTACACTCATTGTGCAGTCCATGCTGTTGGCCCTGGGTCTGTCTCTGTCAAAGACCTTGTGGTTAAAGATTGTCATGTTAATTGACCACGTTAAATATCGTCACGTACATGCCTCCAGCTAGCACCAGAAGGACATCATACTTGGCATCCAATGATGATATGTCCTATCATTAGCAGATATACAGAAAATGAAGGAATACTAAGGATGTTAATGTACATAAAGACCAAGGGGGGTCACATGCAGAGTTCCTTGAAAGTGGCAATACAGGTCAGTAAGGTGGTGAAGAAAGCAAATGACATGCTTGACTTTATAGATTGGGGCATGGAATATACATGTTGGGAAGTTATGTTGCAACCTTACAAAACACTGGTTAGGTGGCACTTGCAGCATTGTGTGCAGTTCTGATCGGCATGCTACAGGAAAGGTAGGAGATTCGCTGGGATGTTGCCTGGATTTAGTGATGGGAAAAGATCGGATAGCCGGACTTGTTTTTGTTGAAAAAGGAGGGCGATTTCAAACTTGATTGAGGTGTATAAGATTGTAAAGACATAGTCAAAATTTATCCATGGTAGGGGTATCAATAACATCAGGGTATAGTTTTAAGGTGAGAGAAAGGAGATTTAAAGGGATTTTTAGGGGAAACATTTTTTTTCACGAGACAGTAGTTGATATCTGGAATGCGCTTGCAGAGGGGGTGGTCGAATCATATAAAATCCCTACATTTGGACACATAAATAGGTAAGATGCAGAAGGATATAATCTTACTACAGGAAAACTGGATTAGTGCAGATGAGACAAAATGCTGGAGTAACTCAGCAGGTCAGGAAGCATCTCTGGAGAAAAGGAATATTTTTAAGCCAGAGATAGATAGATTCTTGATTAGTACGGGTGTCAGGGCTTATGGGGAGAAGGCAGGAGAATGGGGTTAGATAGATAGATAGATAGATAGCCTTTTATTGTCATTCAGACCAAAGTCTGAACGAAATTGCAGCAGTCATACATATAATACCATACAATAAAACAACAATAAACACACATTAACATCCACCACAGTGAGTCCACCCAGCATCTCCTCACTGAAATGGAGGCAAAAGTCTTAGGTCGCAGTCTCTTCCCTCCTCTTGTCCCTCTGCGCTGGGGCGATACCCCCCCCCCCCGGGCGATGTTAAGAACAGTTTCGCGGCTCAAACACCGCGGCCCGGGGTGGTTGAAGCTGCCACCCACCAGTCCTGCAGAAGCAGCTGCTGGCCCGCGGCCGAACGTGAGTACTGTGCCGTCTTCAGCCTTGGGCTGGGCCGCCCCGACTTGGGCGCCGAATCTCCCCCGGACCGGGCCGCCCCGACATGGGCGTCGCTTCTCCCCCGGGCCGGGTCGCCCCGACTTGGGCGTCGCTTCTCCCCCCGGACCGGGCCGCCCCGACTTGGGCGCCGAACCTCCCTCGGGCTGCCAGCGTCGCACCTTCCCGAGCTCGGCCGCTCCGACGGGAGCCTCGTTCCACCCTCGGGCTGGCCGCCCTCACGGGAGCGTCCCAACCTCTTATGATAGATTGGACAGGCTAGATGCAGGAAGATTGTTCCCAATGTTGGGGAAGTTCAGGACAAGGGATCACAGTTTAAGGATAAGGGGGAAATCCTTTAAAACCGAGATGAGAAGAACCTTTTTCACACAGAGAGTGGTGAATCTCTGGAACTCTCTGCCACAGAGGGTAGTTGAGGCCAGTTCATTGGCTATATTTAAGAGGGAGTTAGAAGTGGCTAAAGGGATCAGGGGGTATGGAGAGAAGGCAGGTACAGGATACTGAGTTGGATGATCAGCCATGATCATATTGAATGGCGGTGCAGGCTCGAAGGGCCGAATGGCCTACTCCTGCACCTATTTTCTATGTTTCTATCTATGTTTCTATGTAGATCAGCCATGATTGAATGGCGGACTAGACTTGATAAGCCAAATGGCCTGATGCTGTTCCTTATTCTTATGCACGTATGAATTAATGAATAGGTGATATTTCGAGTCAAGACCCTTCTGCAGACTGAGAGTCGGGGGGAGGGAAACTCAAAGTATGAAAAGCTACAGAACAAATCAGAGCCGGAGCCGCTGGCCAAGGCGCCCACAAAGGTCCATTGCTGGCTGTGGAAAAGGTGATAACAAAGGGCGAACAGTGAAACTAGCAGGAGGACTAGGGTGGGGGAGGGACGGAGAGAGAAACTGCAGGGGTTACTTGAAATGAGAGAAATCAATATTCATACCGCTGGGTTGTTATCTGCCCAAGTGAAATATGAGGTGCTGATCTTCCAATTTGCAATTGGCAGAGGAGGAGGCAATTACTGCACAGGAGTTACTGTAAATCTGAATTAAAAGATATTACTGGAAATGCTCAGTAGATCAGGCAGCATCTAGGAATAGGAATAGGAAAAGGAATACTTTATTGTCACATGCAACTGGACAGTGAGATTATTTGCTTGTATACGCAATGTATACAAATTGTAGCCACCTATGGCTGACAAAGTTACAAAGCCCGCCGGCTCTTCCTTCTGTTCCCCCACGACGGGTCCCCATTGTCCTTTGTCCCCCTCATTGTCCATTGCCCCCCCCCCCCCATTGTTGTCCATTGTCCCCCCCCCCCCCATTCCGAGTCCTCCATTGTTCTTCCCCTCTCCCCTTCACGGTGGTTCTTCACGCTCTCATCGACCGTCGACCGTGGGTCGGCCCGTGAGGCATCCACGCCGCCGCGAGGCTTCACCACCGCCAAAGCCCCATCGTCACGAGGCTTCACCACCGCCGAGGCCTCACCGCCGTTGATGCCCCACTTCACGCCTCCATGTTCCCGACCAGGGTCCCCAGCCACGGGCTCCGTCCGCCGCTTCGCCCGACCCAGGCTTCTACCCGCGAGGCCCCAGCCGTGCCCCGACCCGGGCTTGTACACAGCAGGCCGGGGGCATCGAGACCGCGGCGCTTCGATAAAGGCATCCCGCCACATTCCCAGTCCACAGCCACATCTATAGAGAGAGAGTAAATGTTACGCACTCTTGCAAAATCTCACATATAATTTAGGTATAATTTATGTTTTTGTGTGTTGTGTCTGAGTCTATGTGCCTGCAATGCTGCTGCAAGAAATGTTTTTATTCTTACTGTACCTCACCATACCTGTGCATATGTCAATAAACTCTAGATATAAGAAACTGCAGTTGCTGGAACTTTAATGGAAAAAAAAAGTGCTGGAGGAACTCAGCCGATCAGGCAGCATCTCTGAGGGAAATAGACAGACAACGTTTCAGGTTAGGTCCCTTTGGACAAAAAACCTTCCACCTGACAATAATTTATACTTGACTTGACTTGAGTCCCAAGGGCTACAACATCTTACAGATTGAAGACTCTAGTCCTCCCAATAGTTAATAGTCTGAAGACTGGTTTCGACCTGAAACTTTGCCTATTTCCTTCGCTCCATAGATGCTGCTGCACCCGCTGAGTTTCTGCAGCATTTTTGTGTACAGTCAATAGTTAATAGTCAATAGTAAGATTTATTCAACACATACACAATGAAGTGCAGTGAAATGAACTTGCCAGCAGCGGTACAATAAAAAAGAACACACAATACACAGCATTCATCACATGTGGTGGAAGGCACAAAGTTTAGTCAGTCCTCCACCATTTTTCCCCGTGGACGGGAGCATAAACCTCCGCAGTCGTCATTGCAGGTGGCCAGATGTACAGGCAAGGTAAGTCCCGAATCGGTGCTTCTCTATCGGAGACCGCGGCTTCAGAATGACGTAGGCCGCAGGCTGGTGGTCGGAGCTCTTCTCCAGGGATTCCCGGCGAGGGATCCCGCTCCGGATGGTAAGTAATTAAGTCCCCGCCATGCCCGTGGCTCGAAGCACCGCAGACCATGGCTTCAAGATGTTGTAGGCCGCGGGCCGACGGTCGGAGCTCTTCTGCAGGGATCCCTCGATCGGAGCACTCCCTTCTGGCGACCTCCGGTGAGGGCTCGCCCGCCCCGCGATGAAAAGTTCACGCAGCGCCCGCTGCTGAAGCTCCGGGCCTGTCTCCGTGAAAGGCCTCACCAATCCTTGGTGTTAGGCCGCTAGGGAGGCGACATGGAAAAAGTCGCCTCTCCGTGAAGGAGGCGACCAAAAGTGGTTCCCCCCTCACCCCCCCCTCACCACTCCCACACAAGACACACCGAGAGACATTAAAACAAATATTTGGACTTACTAAAAAAAAACCAAAAAAGTAGAATTGACTAACATGCTGCTGGCAGGGCAGCCATCTTGCAGCGTCCCCACCGATTAGAGCACTTGAGAGAGGCATGCAGGGCTTAACACTCAAAGTCTTCCATGTCCACTGAAAGCTTGCTGCAAGACAGCATTGAATGGAACGCCACTATAATACAATGAAGCCAATGATTAAGGCAGGCATTCAACGTTGTGTCACTAAACTAAACTAAATTGGCTGTTAGTAGCACAGAAGCCTCAATGAAGGGTGTTCCTATTATCATCGTTAGCATGGGGTGTTTTTTCTTCAAGGCATTACCAACCCACACAATCACCTACAACCCATCATTTCTGGTAGAATCATTTTAAGTGCTGTTACTCTGGCCTGCTGTTTGTCAACCTGCCCATTAGCTCCAAAACCTAAAATTGAATGATGAAACAGACCCCTTTCTCTGAGACCGCCTGACAACATCCCGAGGTACACATCTTTCATCTTCTACCTCCTGATTAAATCACAGTTTCAATGCATCTTCCATATCTCACAATTCTGGAGAAGAACCTGCAGCCTGCAGGGCAATTGCACTCTGCTGATGGAGAGCCATCTGCATCCATCTCCTGGGCTGGGTATGAAGAAGTGTCTCGACCCAAAATGCCATCCATTACTTCTCTCCAGAGATGCTGCCTGTCCAGCTGAGTTACACCAACATTTTGTGTCTATCTTCCAATTCCAGAGAACAAGTTAATTTCTTTAGATAAGGACATAATATAGACACAAGGTACTGGAGTAACTCAGCGGGCCAGAAGCATCCCAGGAGAACATGGATAGGTGACGTTTCGGGTCCAGGCCCTTCTTCATTTCTTCAGATCCTCATTTTCTTCCTGTCGGATTTTACATTACCTATCATTTCTTTGAACACATAAAATCTCCACGTGCCATCAATTAGATCACCTGATCTGCTTTAATCTTCTTTTGATTTGTCAATCTTGAATTACATTTCGTTTTGTGAGGAACTCTGCCAATAATGCCTGCACCTTTGCCATGCAGGTCTTGGCTAACATAGTTACTTACCGCAGCGGTACTTTTATCCAACGTTCTACAATGTCTTGGCCGATCTCAGACATCAAAACTATCAGTGTACAGAATGCTGCCTCAGCCTCCCCTGGTGTGAGTGTTCACCCGCTGCTTGGGGGTGTTGATTACAGAGCCACTCAGAGTCTGATCCCATTACACAACAACAGGCACTAAGTCTTGTCCCGCCTGGAGCTAAGTAATAAACAAGGCAAGACAAGCTGAGCAACAAACAGAAATGTATATAATAGATTATGACTTTATTAAAGGTTCAAAATACCACACTAAACAATAAGAAATAACTCACAACCCTTTGTCTCTGGAGGTCGGAGATACAAGTGAAATGACTACAGTTTGTCCCCTTTTTGTTTAGTTTAATTTAGTCTAATTTAGTCTAGTCTAGTCTAGTCTAGTCTAGTCTAGTCTAGTCTAGCTTAGCTTAGTTTAGTCTAGCTTAGTTTAGTTTAGAGATACAGTGTGAAAACAGGCCCTTCAGCCCACCGAGTGCACACTGACCAGCGATCCCCGTACATTAGCACTATCCCATGCATGAGGGACAATTTTACAATCTTTACCGAAGCCAATTAACCTACAAACCTGTACGTCTTTAGAGTGTGGGAGGAAACTGGAGCACCCAGGGAACACCCACACGGTCACGGAGAGAACATACAAACTCCGTACAGACAGCACCCATAATCAGGATGGAACCCGGGTCTCTGGCGCTGTAAGGCAGCAACTCCACCCCTGCACCATTGTGCCGCCCATTTTTTATCCCTCAATCCTCTGGCAACTCAATGAATGTCCCAATGTATCCTTTAACAAATAAAAACAATTTAATTTGTCGCTGTCACCAAAAATGACATTGTCATTGACGTCAGATATTTTATATCAGCACTTTTTTTACCTGGACTTTCTCAGTAGCTGTCACACTATATTCTGCATTGGAAGGAACTGCAATTGCTGGTGATTACCTCGGTACAATAAACTAAACTATTATTTTTCTCCAGAGAAGCTGCTGGACCCAATGAGTTATCCCAACAAGTTGTGTCTATCTACACTATATTCTGCACTCTGCTTCCTTTCTCTTTTGCACTACCTTTTGTACTGGTGCTTAGTTTGATGGTATTCATGTGTGGTTTGATTTGATCTCAGATTTTCACTGGTGGGTGGATGGTGGAGAGAATCAGCAGCTTCAAATTCAGTTCAGCTCAGTTCAGTTCATTGTCGAGTGTACCAAGGTACAGTGAAAAGCTTTTGTTGCATGCTATCCAGTCAGCAGAAAGACAATACAAGATTACAATCCAGCCATTTACAGTGTATAGATACATGATAAAGGAATAATGTTTAGTGCAAGGTATAGCCAGCAAAGTCTGATCAAGGAAGTCCGATAGTCATCTAAGACATGGATAGTTCAGCAGCGCTTTCTGGTTGTGGTAGGATGATTCAGTGGCCTGATAACTTCCTGGGTGTTAACATCTTGGATGACCTTTTACTCAGAGCTCCTGTTGATTTGGAAGCGACAGCAAGAAAGATAAGCAGGAGAAAACATTGATTGGCTCTAGCCCAAGTGGGATGAGAGTTAGAAGTTAGTCAGAGGGGGAAAACAGTTGAAAACTGAGAAATTTGGTTTGTAGATTGGTAAATTAGGCAATTTATCAGTCAATATAAGGAAGACGGCTCTTAGGGAGCGGCAGTGAGGGATGTGCCCTGTGAGAAAAGTGTGAGTCTTTGGCTCGAGAGTCTTTGGCGAGGAGGCTAGGCAAAAAGCTGGAGAAGGAGAGACCAAAGAAGGAGATGTCAGGCAAGCTGATTCAGTGTGATGCTTGCAGTATGTGGGAGGTCAAGGACACCGCTCGTGCCTCTGGCTGCTACAAATGTGAGAAGTGCATCCAGGTAGAGCTCCTGAAGGACCGTGTTGGGGAACTGGAGAAGCAAGTGGATGACCTCAGGTTCGTCAGAGAAACTGAGTCGTTCCTCGACAAGTCCTACAGTGACTAGTGGGGTACCGCAAGGTTCAGTGCTGGGACCCCAGCTATTTACAATATATATTAATGATTTGGACGAGGAAATTGAATGCAACATCTCCAAGTTTGCGGATAACACGAAGCTGGGGGCAGCGTTAGCCGTGAGGAGGATGCTAGGAGGCAGCAAGGCGACTTGGATAGGCTGGGTGAGTGGGCAAATGCATGGCAGATGCAGTATAATGTGGATAAATGTGAGGTTATCCACTTTGGTGGTAAAAACAGGAAAATATAAAACTTAAACATTTCTGGACTGATATTTTTGAAATAACTTCAGAAGTTATTAATACAAAACTGGACCCAGACACAAAATTAATAATACTTGGAATATCAGAACAAAGTTTAACACTCACAACAAACTAAAGAAATTTCCTCGACTACAGTATAATAATCGGGAAAAAAATTAATATTAAAATTTTGGAAAGGCCCTACAACCCCCACAATTAAAATGTGGATTGCGGAAATGTCGGAGACTCTATACTTAGAAAGGATTAGACTCGTCTTAATGGACAAAGAAGATCAATTCGATAAAATCTGGGCTCCATTCATTAACTATCTGAAGGGATAGATTGGCACAGCACGAGGACCCAACTGAAACTTGAACTCCGGATCAGATGAAAAGCTATACTTTCTACGAAACTATCTCCATTGACGTTTTAAAAGTAACCCATTCCACCTCTTCCGTTTTTCTGTTTTTTTTTATTATTTGTAACTTTCTACCCTCTCTTTCTCTCTCTTTCTATAAAAAATAAAAACACTAGAAGCAGAAGTAATTGATAATTGAAAATATTAATCATGTATGACTGATTTATATGAAAAGTCTTTTTACTATAATATGTAACTATATTTTATAATATGTCTACTTCTAATAAAAATATTATTAAAAAAAAAGAAAGTAGACTATTATCTGAATGGTGGCCGATTAGGAAAAAGGGAGATGCAACGAGACCTGGGTGTCATGGAACACCAGTCATTGAAAGTAGGCATGCAGGTGCAGCAGGCAGTGAAGAAAGCGAGTGGTATGTTAGCATTCATAGCAGAAGGATTTGAGTATAGGAACAGGGAGGTTCTACTGCAGTTGTACAGAGTCTTGGTGAGACCACACCTGGAGTATTGCGTACAGTTTTGGTCTCCTAATCTGCGAAAAGACATTCTTGCCATAGAGGGAGTACAGAGAAGGTTCACCAGACTGATTCCCGGGATGTCAGGACTTTCATATGAAGAAAGACTGGATAGACTCGGCTTGTACTCACTAGAATTTAGAAGATTGAGGGGGGATCTTATAGAAACTTGCAAAATTCTTAAGGGGTTGGACAGGCTAGATGCAAGAAGATTGTTCCCGATGTTGGGGAAGTCCAGAACGAGGGGTCACAGTTTAAGGATAAGGGGGAAATCTTTTAGGACCGAGATGAGAAAAACATTTTTCACACAGAGAGTGGTGAATCTCTGGAATTCTCTGCCACATAAGGTAGTTGAGGCCAGTTAATTGGCTATATTTAAGGGAGTTAGATGTGGCCCTTGTGGCTAAAGGGATCAGGGGGTATGGAGAGAAGGCAGGTACGGGATACTCAGTTGGATGATCAGCCATGATCATATTGAATGGCGGTGCAGGCTAGGCCGAATGGCCTACTCCTGATTCTAATTTCTATGTTTCTATGACCTATCCTGGGCCCAGCATGTAGATGTAATCTCATCTAAGAAGTTTAAAGAGATTCGGCATGTCACAGAATGCTAACACATTTCTACAGTGTGAATGTGTGTGAGTGATTGGTGGTGGTCGGAGGGGCCGTAGGCGCAGATTAGCAGCCACGCTTCCGTCAGTCTGCCCCAGGGCAGCTGTGGCTACAGAAGTAGCTCACCACCACCGAGTGTGACTGAGGAGTGAATGAATAATGCGATGTAAAGCACCTTGAGTATCTAGAAAGGCGCTATATAAATCCCATCCATTATTATTATTATTACAGATGTACCTGTGGAAGGTATCCTGAATGGTTTCATCTTGGCCTGGTCTGACGCACATGTATGGAAGAGGCTGCAGAGAGGGGTGTACTCAGCCTGGTTCAACACAGGCACAGCCCCCCCTCCCCCCCCAGCATCAGGCACTGCTTCAAGAAGGTGGCATCTATCATCAAAGAGCCCACCATCCAGGCTATGCCCTCTTGTACAGTACATGTTACCATTGGGCACGAGATACAGAATGCCCTGAAATGCTCCACCAGCAGTTATTTCCCTACAATTACCATGTTCATGAACCGACCTGCACAATGAGGCACCAATCAAGATCCAGGATCACTACCTGTCCATCACAGTGAGGAATGTGGGGAATCCACTAGGGTGGATGTTTATCTTAACTTTTATGTAGTTGTGTGTCTTGTTGCTTGTTTTAGTATGACTGTATGGTAACTCGAGTTTCACTGTACCTTAATTGGTACACGTGACAATAATATACCTTTGAAGTTGGCAAAAATTGGGTTAAATTTGCCAAGTGTTAAGATGGCTGTATTCCCAACAATATAGTGCAACATAATTAAAAGGTCAAGTGCTTCTCTTCCACTTCACAACCTGTTCAATGAGACCGGATACTTTGAAATTAAAGTAAGTAAGCAACATCACAAGAGGTCAGAAAATCGTAGCCTTGTAATTATGTGATTGTTACAATTACTGGCAAGATGTTTTTTCCACCCACACATTTTACATTGTTTTTCCTTTTCCTCATTATCTGAACATTCTTTCCGGGCACTCTTGCTTGCACCAATTATGACCCAAGAGGCCAGTTTACTCCAAAGATTTTGCGCAAATGGGCGGCACGGTGGCAGAGTGGCAGAGTTGCTGCTTTACAGCGCCAGAGATCCGGGTTCGATACTGACTACGGGTGCTTGTCTGATTGGAGTTTGTACGTTCTCCCCGTGACCGCCTGGGTTTTCTCCGAGATCTTCGGTTTGTTCCCACACCAAAGATGTACAGGTTTGTAGCGTAATTAGCTTGGTATAAACATAAAATTGTCCCGAGTGTGTGTAGGGTAGTGTTCAGCCCCTGTCCCACTTAGGAAACCTGAACGGAAACCTCTGGAGACTTTGCGCCCCACCCAAGGTTTCCGTGTGGTTCCCGGAGGTTTTTGTCAGTCTCCCTACCTGCTTCCACTACCTGCAACCACCTGCAACCTCCCGGAACCGCACGGAAACCTTGGGCGGGGCGCAAAGTCTCCAGAGGTTTCCGTTCAGGTCTCCTAAGTGGGACAGGGGCATTAATGTGCGGGGATCGCTGGTCAGTGCGGATTCGGTGGGCCGAAGGACCTGTTTCCGCACTGTATCTTCAAACTAAACTAAGAAGAACAACTCTTACAAGCACAACATCTACTCCTTTGCTTCTCAGGGATAAGCTGCTTTGATTATCCTTCTTTTATCCTACAAATGACCTAACTAAATGACCTAACTAAATGAGCTGGCAAAGTCTGTCAGCATCAGTCAGTACACCAACACAGTGGCACCAGACTATCCCAATGTTTGCACCAAGATTAAGTATACATGTGTGAGTTTGCAGGGTTCAGAACAATTATGTTTATAATCCAAGTCAGGATCAGGCAATTTGCATGACTTTGTTTTAATGTGGATGCATTCTTTTGCTGAAGTATTTATCAAAGCATCACAAAGTTTATCAAAGAAACAGCAAAGTTAATCAATCCTGAAGCAAGTCTCAGCCAATTGAAAAATACTTTGATGTGTTTCATTACTCCATTGATTTATACAAAATGGCTTTGATAAATTCTATTGTGTATATCTGATGAAATAAAACAGACAGCATGGAATTTAACCACGACAAGGTTTATTCAAAGTCCAAATTTAAGACATACAACACTGGATTTTAAAGATGCACGAAACCCACCTAGTGGATTAATTGAAATTGCAATGCTTCTGTTATTCCCACGCATGCTCCATTTTTGTCAGCAAAGTGTAACTTTGCCACCAAGCAGCACCTGAACAAACAGCGCGGTTGTTTGCAATTTCTCATTAAGCAGCCGCCGTAATTCAGCATTAACCTAGTATGTTATAATCAGCATGAACCAACCAAAGAAACAAAGTTCCAACCAACAACATCTGTAAATCTGTATTAAATAACGATGCTCCAGGATTGAGATTTGCGAATGTACCAACTCATGGCACACCAGCCGTTGGGCGACACAGTGGCGCAGTGGTAGGTTTGCTGCCTTACAGTGCCAGGGACCTGGGTTCGCTCCCAATTACGGGCTCGGCCTGTACAGAGTTTATGTTCTCCACAAGGCCT
>JAWMAR010004151.1:31616-59318 GCA_036785375.1 Leucoraja ocellata | reverse complement strand
AGTTCCCACTTGCCTCACATGGGCTCGCACCCCAGTGACGTGAGGTAGCGTCGAAGCACCGGACCAATGGGAGGCCGTGATTAGGGTGTGACCCCACGTGGGGGTGTGGGGACCTGGCCAATAGTAGGCCGTTGGTGCGACCCTGCCCCACGTGGGGCTGTGAAGAACTAACCAATGGGAGGCCGTGATTATGGTGTGACCCCACGTGGGGGTGTGGGGAACTGGCCAATAGTAGGCCGTTGGTGCGACCCTGCCCCACGTGGGGGTGTGGGGAACTGGCCAATGGAAGGCCGCAGTTGGAGCAGCCCCACGTGGGGGTGTGGGGAACTGACCAATGGGAAGCCGCTGCTGCGACCCTACCCCACGTGGGGGTGTGGGGAACTGACCAATGGGAGGCCGCAGTTGGAGCAGCCTCACGTGGGGGTGTGGGGAACTGACCAATGGGAAGCCGCTGCTGCGACCCTACCCCACGTGGAGATTGCAGGGATTTGAGGGTTGTTTTGAGGAGGGGATTTCAGGGAGAGTTGTGAGAGAAGGGTTAATAGAGGTTGAATTATACTAGAACTCTGAAAAATATAACTTAGAAATAAATGAGCTTATCAGCAGAAGCCAGACTGCTGGTAGAATAAAGTAACAATATACAGAACAGAGAGAAATTCTAGATAAAAAGTAGCAAACAGATAACAACTTCAGCAGAAGGCCTTGGGGGTCTTTGACGTCAGGAGACTTTCCGAGACATTCTCGTGGGAATATAAACCTTAGTGTTCTGATTGGCAAAAACTCGATGGGGAGGCATGAGTTAGTGGCCATAGTGAAGAAGGGTATAAAGATAGAAAGCATCTCCATTTTCTTTGTGCCTCCAGGGGACATCAGAGGAGAGGCACCTATTCTGCAGAATATGAAATTAATAAAAACACTTCTTTGTCTGAATTTGTCTCAAGATCATTTGTGATTTTTGAATCTCACAACTTGGGGGCTCGTTCCGAGATCCAATACTCTAGACAGCTGACGGGAGTAGACGGACAAAGGGAAGGTGCACCCTGCTGAGTTCAGCAGTCTCAGACTCCTTGCTTGCCATCAGCTGTTTAAGCAGTAGTATCCGGACCACACAGAGACTCGGCAAAGAAGTGGGAGTAGTTGGAAATCGTGAAAAATCAATCGAGCAATTTCTGTGCACAGAACCCAGGTAGGAACAATGACTAATAAAGTACTTCCTGGGCGATTGTGGAAAGACCTTGTACGGGCAAGGCAGGTATGATGAACACTGTATTGAGAATATGATGAACATGGTATTAAGAATATGATTATGATAAATAAGGTAATTAAACACGGTGTTTAGAAAAAGGGAGGGGAAAAGGCTGTGGGCCAAATCCCCGCATTCTGCCCAATAGTCCGTTGGGGCAAATGCTGGACCCTGGAGGGCAGGAAATACCCAGGGGTTGGAGGAGCCAACAATGATAAGGTATAGTCCGTTGGGACAAATGCAGAGCCGGAGGGGGCCAAAATACCCAAAGGAAAGAGAGACAGGGGCCGGGGTGGACGAAGATCACCCGGCCAACAGGACGGGGAGTCAAAGGGCAGAAGGGGAAGATAAGTTCGGTTGAAATTAGACCCCATTGGGAGGTACCTAGGAGAGGACCCTGAGGGGGAAGGGGGTTTGTTAAATAGCCTCCTTGAAGATTCTTTAGGTCTGACAAGAACAGTTAGATCAATTCCTTTTCACAGAAGTGAAAAACAAGTAGTAAAGATTATGTTGCAGGCAGTAGAAAAACAGCAAATAAGGAACAGAGAGAGACAGGATGATGAGGGAGTTACTCCCGAAATTAGCAGATAAGAAGACGGCAAAGGCCAGGGACAAGAGTGCAGGACAGGGAGAAAATATAAAATGAATAATCTATTTGAAGTAAGAACGGAACGAATGTGATTTGTATGTAAAACCGGTTTGGAACGAATGGTTGTAAGATGAAAGGTTGGAATGAGCAAGTTGTAAAATTGAACACAGTGGCGGGAGCGAGTATTTCCACTGTAGTTCAAATTGGATTGCGAACAAGCTGTACAATTAACCCTTTGTATCCTCGTAACCTGAAAAAGGGAAGTTGTAAAAATCAGCTTTTGATTTTCTTTTAATCGTTTCTTGATGTTCTTTTAGATTTCTTGTCAGTAACGGTAATTTGGAAAATTGTATCTAGTGTTAGGAATTGGACATTTAAAATAATGGTGAATATGGATTGAAATAATTGGAAATAAGTTAATTGATGAAACATGACCAGCTTTTATGGTTTGTTGTTTTATGGTAGACATTCAAGTTGAGAAACAGAGAGAGAGAGAGATACAGACACCGAGACACAGAGATACAGACAGAGAGAGAGAGAGAGCCAGGCACAGAGATACAGACGGTTCACCAGACTGATTCCTGGGATGTCAGGACTGTCTTATGAAGAAAGACTGGATAGACTTGGTTTATACTCTCTAGAATTTAGGAGATTGAGAGGGGATCTTATAGAAACTTACAAAATTCTTAAGGGGTTGGACAGGCTAGATGCAGGAAGATTGTTCCCGATGTTAGGGAAGTCCAGGACAAGGGGTCACAGCTTAAGGATAAGGGGGAAATCCTTTAAAACCGAGATGAGAAGAACTTTTTTTCACACAGAGAGTGGTGAATCTCTGGAACTCTCTGCCACAGAGGGTAGTTGAGGCCAGTTCATTGGCTATATTTAAGAGGGAGTTAGATGTGGCCCTTGTGGCTGAGGGGATCAGAGGGTATGGAGAGAAGGCAGGTACAGGATACTGAGTTGGATGATCAGCCATGATCATATTGAATGGCGGTGCAGGCTCGAAGGGCCGAATGGCCTACTCCTGCACCTAATTTCTATGTTTCTATGAGCCAGACAGAGAGAGAGAGAGAGAGAGAGGGAAAGAGAAAGAGAGAGAGGGAGAGAGGAAAGAGAGAGAGGAGAGAGGAAAGAGAGAGAGGGAGAGAGGAAAGAGAGAGAGGGAGAGAGGAAAGAGAGAGAGGGAGAGAGGAAAGAGAGAGAGGGAGAGAGGAAAGAGAGAGAGGGAGAGAGGAAAGAGAGAGAGGGAGAGAGGAAAGAGAGAGAGGGAGAGAGGAAAGAGAGAGAGAGGGAGAGAGGAAAGAGAGAGAGGGAGAGAGGAAAGAGAGAGAGGGAGAGAGGAAAGAGAGAGAGGGAGAGAGGAAAGAGAGAGAGGGAGAGAGGAAAGAGAGAGGGAGAGAGGAAAGAGAGAGAGGGAGAGAGGAAGAGAGAGAGGGAGAGAGGAAAGAGAGAGAGGGAGAGAGGAAAGAGAGAGGGAGAGAGGAAAGAGAGAGAGGGAGAGAGGAAAGAGAGAGAGGGAGAGAGAGGAAAGAGAGAGAGGAAAGAGAGAGAGAGAGGGAGAGAGGAAAGAGAGAGAGGGAGAGAGAGGAAAGAGAGAGAGGAAGAGAGAGAGGAAAGAGAGAGAGAGAGGGAGAGAGGAAAGAGAGAGAGGGAGAGGAAAGAGAGAGAGGGAGAGGAAAAAGAGAGAGGGAGAGAGAGGAAAGAGAGAGAGGGAGAGAGAGGAAATAGAGAGAGAAGAGAGAGAGAGAGAGAGAGAGAGAGAGAGGAAAGAGAGAGAGAGAGAGGAAAGAGAGAGAGAGAGAGAGAGAGAGAGAGAGAGACACACAGACAGAGAAACAGAAGTAGGAGACGACAGGATGACAGATTATCCCTTGGGGCACCCATAAACTGAGAGGGCTAAAAATTAAAATAAAAAAATTAAAATAAATAATAAATAAAAATGCCTCACCCTATATCCCTGATGGGGAAGGAAATGTATTAGGCTTTGGAGGAGGAGAACGTGGGACGATTATTGGCCATGAAAGATTTGAAGGCACCATTGGTAAAAGTGGTGGGAACCACTAAGTGTCAGATAAAGATGATGTAAATTGTTACAACCGGGCCGACAAAAGACTACAACATGGCCGCCGCTCACAAACTTACCGGCTACAGCGCCATCTTCTGGTTGGATGCCGTCATGACCGAGGGTATGCAGTCCCCTCAGCAAATGTTACCCACTTAAGGTGAACCCAAGGAACAAAGGGGAATGAAAAGGTGGAGAGTTGAAAATGAACAAGAAAAAGAAGGCATGTGGACATTATATTATGAACTATTCTGGTGGAAGTCATTCTTCTTAAAGTCAAGCAGAATTGAAGGAGGTGGTGGGATTGTCATTTATTTCCAACCCCCGATTCAGCAAACAGTTGGTCTCTGCGGTCAATGTCAATGATCAAAGCCCCTGGTTGAAAAGACTGAAATAAGTGATGAACTGACACAAGTGAGTCCTATGAGGGAACCAAGCGGGGCCAGAGAATTACATGCCAATAATACATGTCTTGGGGAACTTTTCCTCAAAGTCCTATCAGGAGTGAAATTAATCTGGAGATTATAAGCCCTAACAGGACTGGGGTCCCCAAGAGAGAGAAAGGGATTTAAGGAAGGATGTCAAGAAAGGCTAGGATGAGGTAGGTTTTTTAATTAGATGGGAAAGGCAGAGTTGAAAGTTGAGGGGGAACTTCTTTACTCAGAGAGTGGTAGCTGTGTGGAATGAGGTTCCAGTGAAGGTGGTGGAGGCAGGTTCGATATATGGTTATATGGTATACCCTTAGAAAGTATTTGCTGATGTGGACAATTTGTTGGTTTGTTCCACAAGTGAAGAGAGAAAAATACTTCAGAATATAAGACAGCAGTTGATGACCTTGGGAAAGGCAGGATATAGTTCAGACTAGATTGGGAATTTTGAAATTGTATGGAGAAATGGAAAAAGTACATGTCAAAGAAGTTAAATTAAAATGCAGACAAAGCAGCTTAAACAGCATCTGGAAGAGATGTCCAGGGTAAGTCTGAATCGATTTAGGTATGAGCACTGTAGTGCCGTTTATGCTGAATAAGGTAATAAAGAGGTTTGGTAAACCTACAGAAATCAGCTTTGACAACGGATTGTTTTCATTTGATGAAAAGAATAAATGGAACATTGAAGGTTAAAATAAATAAGATTTGTGTAATGCTCTGCCATTGGCACTGAAGAAATGTTGCATGCAAACTAACCAGCAGGTAACACAATGGAGAAGTTCCTGCAAGGGACCGAGTTTGGAACAGTTACCGATTAGAATTTAAAAAGTATATGAAACAGTTAATAATGATATACAAGTCTATTTATGAACAGGTAAAGTAAAAGCTGTCGGAGATGGACCAGAAAGAAGGACCCTTTAAACCTGAAGACAAGGTGTATGTATGAGTTTTCTAAATCACCGACCGATGTTCGTTTAGAAGGTTGAGATACCTAGTACGATTTCAATAATTACATGAGGGCTGTCCCACAGGTACGAATAGATAATAGCCCTGAGGTAATTGAACAGGAGGACAAAGAAGAGTAGAGTTTTAACAAGAACTTGTTTGACATCAGTGGTGGGAAATAATGGAAAGGATACTAAAGACAATATTATAGGAATTTGGACAAATAGGGTAGGATTAGGAAGAATTAGCATGGATTTGTGATTGTGACATTTGACTAATCATGATTTTTCTTAAAAGAGGTTATTAGGAAAATTGATGAGGTTAAAGTGGTGAACTTCAGTAAGGCCTTTGACAAAGTTCAATAAAGGAAATAAGGTTGGTTAAGAAGTGATTAGTAAGGAATAGCAAGATGGATTAAAAGTGACTGTTGGGAAATGTCAGAGAATAATGGTGGATGGATGTTTATCAGGTTGGAGGTCAATGACTAGAGGGGTACCTCAGGGATGTGTGTTGGGACCACTGTTGTTTGTCATGTGAATCAATAATATGGATGTTGGTGTGGTAAGATAGATTAAGAAGTATGTAGATAATACTAAGATACGTGGTGTTGTGAATAATTAAGTAGATTTTAAAAAATGTACAGAGAGATTTAAGTCATTTGGAAGACTGGGTTGAAACATGACAGATGGATTTAATGTTGATAAGTGTGAGGTGATACAACTTGGCAGGACAAATTCAAATTAGACTTACATGGTAAATTATTGTGAATTGAGGAATGAAGTTGAACAGAGGGATCTAGGAACAACTATGTATAATTCCCTGAAGGTGGAATCTCGTGTAGAAAGGATGGTAAAGAAAGATTTTGGTGTGTTGGCCTTTATAAATCAGAGCATTGTGTATAGAAGTTGGGTTGTAATGTTAAATTGTACAAAGTATTGGTGAGGTCAATTGTGGAGTATGGTGTATAATTTTGGCAGGCATAATTATAGGAAAAAGGTTAAAATAGAGAGAACAGAGGAGATCAATTAGAATGTTGACTGGGTTTCAGCAACTAAGATACAGAGAAAGGTTGAACAAGTTAGGTTTTTATTATTTGGGAAAGATAGAAGGAATACCCACCATGGTAATGATGTTTTCTTAAGGAACTGTTTACTGGCAGTATCTCATTCTATTACAGAATTAAAAACCAAGGAGCTGTTGGCACAGAGTCCCCATCTCGACTTGCCAATCCATTCTGTGAAAGCAGAGAACTGGGATCTTGTAAAATCATGGAAGGAAGAAAAGCTGCAACCAAAGTGGACTGGACCCTACCTTGCGTTATTAATCACCGAGACAGCAGTACGAACAAAAGAAAAAGGGTGGACACACGCAAACCGATTTAAGGGTCCTGTGGAGGCCCCACCAGACAATATCAGCCCGTAGACTGTGCGTGAAGGGAAGGAACCATTGACTTTGTGCCTATTCGGATGTTGTATTATTCCCTGCGCTGGCCTTCAGAACACAGTATGACTAGCGAGAGGAGGATAGGGAGGCGAAGAATCTGCTGCTAGCACTAGAAAAGGAAGATATAGTATAATTCAAAAGATGCGTAGCAAAAAGAAAAATGGTGGATTGTGAGAAAAGGGTTTATAGGGATGGTTGAATTATACTAGAACTCTGAAAAACATAACTTAGAAAGAAATGAGCTTATCAGCAGAAGCCAGACTGCTGGTAGAATAAAGTAGCAATATACAGAACAGAGAGAAATTCTAGATAAAAAGTAGCAAACAGATAACAACTTCAGCAGAAGGCCTTGGGAGTCTTTGACGTCAGGACATGGTCCGAGACATTCCTGGACTTTCTCGTGGGAATGTGGGCTTTATGTTATGATTGGACAAAACTCGATGGGGAGACATGAGGTAGTGGCCATAGTGAAGAAGGGTATAAAGATAGAAAGCATCTCCATTTTCTTTGTGCCTCTAGAGGACATCAGAGGAGAGGTACCTATTCTGCAGAATATGAAATTAATAAAAACACTTCTTTGTCTGAATTTGTCTCAAGAGCATTTGTGATTTTTGAATCTCACACACACCCTGACACACAGGCCCAGACACACAGGCCCTGACACACAGGCCCTGACACACAGGCCCTGACACACACACCCTGACACACACACCCTGACACACAGGCCCAGACACACAGACCCTGACACACACACCGTGGCACACAGGCCCTGACACACAGGCCCACACACACAGGCCCAGACACACAGGCCCAGACACACAGGCCCAGACACACAGGCCCTGACACACACACCGTGACACACAGGCCCTGACAAACACACCCTGACACACAGGCCCAGACACACAGGCCCTGACACACTGGCCCTGAGACACAGGCCTGAGACACAAACCCTGAGACACAGGCCCTGCGACACAGGCCCTGAGACACAAACCCTGACACACAGCCCCTGAGACACAGGCCCTGAGACACAAACCCTGGGGTCAGACTAAGGACAGTCTCTGACATAGAATCTAAGGACAGAGACTCGGGAGAGACCAGAGGCGGGCACAGATCTAGAGGAGAGAGACCCTACGGACACAGACCATGGGGTCACAGACGTGACACCCCCACACACCCTAAGTACACGGATCCTGAGACAGACATTGGGGACAAATCCTGAGACACGGGCTCTAGGATATGGACCCTGAGACACAGACCCTGAGACACAGACCCTGAGACACAAACCGTGAGACACAAACCCTGACACACAGGCCTGAGACACAGGCCCTCAGACGCAGGCCTGAGACACAGGCACTGACACACAGGCCTGAGACACAAACCCTGACACACAGCCCCTGAGACACAGGCCCTGAGACACAGGCCTGAGACAAAGGCCTGAGACACAGGCCCTGACACACACACCCTGACACACACATCCTGACACACACGCCCTGACACACAGGCCCTGACACACAGGCCCTGACACACACACCCTGACACACACATCCTGACACACACCCTGGCACAGACACCCTGACACACACCCTGACACACACCCTGACACACACACCCAGACACACACACCCTGCCATACACGCCCTGACACACACACGACCTGACACACACACCCTGGCACACACGCCCTGACACACGCACACCCTGCCATACACGCCCTGACACACACACCCTGACACACACACCCTGACACACACACTCTGAGACTGACCCTGAGACACAAACCCTGGGGGCAGACTAAGGACAGTCCCTGAGATAGAATCTAAGGACAGAGACTCGGGAATCTCTGGAATTCTCTGCCACAGAGGGTAGTTGAGGCCACAGTTCATTGGCTATATTTAAGAGGGAGTTAGATGTGGCCCTTGTGGCTAAAGGGATCAGGGGGTATGGAGAGAAGGCAGGTACGGGATACTGAGTTGGATGATCAGCCATGATCATATTGAATGGCGGTGCAGGCTCGAAGGGCCGAATGGCCTCTACTCCTGCACCTAATTTCTATGTTTCTATGGGAGAGACCAGAGGCGGGCACAGATCTAGAGGAGAGAGACTCTACGGACACAGACCATGGGGTCACAGACGTGACACCCCCACACACCCTAAGTACACGGATCCTGAGACAGACATTGGGGACGGATCCTGGGAACTCGGGCCCTAGGGTGGATCCTGAGACACAGGATCTAGGAAATGAACCCTGGGGCCACAGACCCTGAGACACAATCCCTGACACATAGACCCTGAGACACAAACCCTGACACAAAGGCCCTGAGACACAGCCCCTAAGACACAGGCCCTGAGACACAGCCCCTGAGACACAGGCCCTGAGACACAGGCCGTGAGACACAGGCACTGAGACACAGGCCCTGAGACACAGGCCCTGAGACACAGGCCCTGAGACACAGGCCCTGACACACACACCCTGACACACACACCCTGACACACACACCCTGACACACACACACCCTGACACACAGACACTGACACACACACCCTGACACACAGACACTGACACATACACCCTGACACACAGACACCCTGACAAACACACCCTGACACACACACCCTGACACACAGGCCCTGACACACACACCCTGACACACACACCATGACACACACACTCTGACACAGACCCTGAGACACAAACCCTGGGGACAGACTAAGGACAGTCCCTGAGATAGAATCTAAGGACAGAGACTCGGGAGAGACCAGAGGCGGGCACAGATCTAGAGGAGAGAGACCCTACGGACACAGACCATGGGGTCACAGACGTGACACCCCCACACACCCTAAGTACACGGATCCTGAGACAGACATTGGGGACAGAACCTGGGACACAGACCCTGAGAAACACACCCTGACACACACACCCTGACACACACACCCTGACACACACACCCTGACACACACACCCTGACACACACACACCCTGACACACACACACCCTGACACATACACCCTGACACACACACCCTGACACACACACACCCTGACACACACACCCTGACACACACACACACCCTGACACACACACACCCTGACACACACACCCTGACAGACACACCCTGACACACACGCCCTGACACACAGGCCCTGACACACACACCCTGACACACACACCCTGACACACACACCCTGACACACACACCCTGACACACACGCCCTGACACACAGGCCCTGACACACAGGCCCTGACACACACACCCTGACACACAAACCCTGACACACACACCCTGACACACAGGCCCTGACACACGCACTGTGACACACAGGCCGTGACACACAGGCCCTGACACACAGGCCCTGACACACAGGCCCTGACACACAGGCCCTGACACACAGGCCTTGACACACACACCCTGACACACACACATTGACACACACACCCTGACACACAGGCCCTGACACACAGACCCTGACACACACACCCTGACACACAAACCCTGACACACACACCCTGACACACAGGCCCAGACACACAGGCCCTGACAAACACACCGTGACACACAGGCCCAGAAACACAGGCCCAGACACACAGGCCCAGACACACAGGCCCTGACACACAGGCCCTGACACACAGGCCCTAACACACACACCCTGACACACACACCTTCTCACACACACCCTGACACACAGTACCTGACACACACGCCCTGACACACAGGCCCAGACACACAGGCCCTGACACACAGGCCCTGACACACACACCCTGACACACAGGCCCTGACACACACACCCTGACACACACACCTTGACACACACCCTGACACACACACCCTGACACACAGGCCCTGACACACACACCCTGACACACTAACCTTGACACACACCCTGACACACAGGCCCTGACACACAGGCCCTGACACACAGGCCCTGACACACACACCCTGACACACACACCTTGACACACACCCTGGCGCACACACCCTGACACACACAGCCACACACAGGCCCTGACACACACACACTCTGACACACAGGCCCAGACACACACACCCTGACACACAGGCCCTGACACACAGGCCCAGACACACAGGTCCTGACACACAGGCCCTGACACACAGGCCCAGACACACAGGCCCAGACACACAGGCCCAGACACACAGGTCCTGACACACAGTACCTGACACACACACCCTGACACACAGGCCCTGACACACAGGCCCAGACACACACACCCTGACACACAGGCCCTGATACACAGGCCCAGACACACAGGCCCAGACACACAGGCCCAGACACACAGGTCCTGACACACAGGCCCTGACACACACACCCTGGCACACACACCCTGACACACAGGCCCTGACACACACCCTGACACACAGGCCCAGACACACACACCCTGACACACACACCGTGACACACAGGCCCAGACACAGAGGCCCTGACACACAGGGTGACACACAGGCCCTGACACACACACCCTGACACACACACCCTGACACACACACCCTGACACACACACCGTGACACACAGGCCCAGACACAGAGGCCCTGACACACAGGGTGACACACAGGCCCTGACACACACACCCTGACACACACACCCTGACACACACACCCTGACACACACACCCTGACCCACACACTCTGACACAGACCCTGAGACAGACCCTGAGACACAAACCCTGGGGACAGACTAAGGACAGTCCCTGAGATAGAATCTAAGGACAGAGACTCGGGAGAGACCAGAGGCGGGCACAGATCTAGAGGAGAGAGACCCTACGGACACAGACCATGGGGTCACAGACGTGACACCCCCACACACCCTAAGTACACGGATCCTGAGACAGACATTGGGGACAGAACCTGGGAACTCGGGCCCTAGGGTGGATCCTGAGACACAGGATCTAGGAAATGAACCCTGGGGCCACAGACCCTGAGAAACACACCCTGACGCACACACCCTGACACACACACCCTGACACACACACACCCTGACACACACACCCTGACGCACACACCCTGAGAAACAGCCCCTGAGACACAGACCCTGAGACACAGGCCGTGAGACACAGGCCCTGAGACACAGGCCCTGAGACACAGGCCCTGAGACACAGGCCCTGAGACACAGCCCCTGAGACACAGACCCTGAGACACAGGCCCTGAGACACAGGCCCTGAGACACAGACCCTGAGACACAGGCCCTGAGACACAGGCCCTGAGACACAGGCACTGAGACACAGGCCCTGAGACACAGGCCCTGAGACACAGGCCCTGAGACACAGGCCCTGACACACACACCCTGACACACACACCCTGACACACACACCCTGACACACACACCCTGACACACACACACCCTGACACACAGACACTGACACACACACCATGACACACAGACACTGACACACACACCCTGACACACAGACACCCTGACACACACACCCTGACACACACACCCTGACACACACACACCCAGACACACACACCCTGCCACACACACCCTGACACACACACGACCTGACACACACACCCTGACACACACACACCCTGCCATAAACGCCCTGACACACACGCCCTGACACACATGCCCTGACACACACACCCTGCCATACACACCCTGACACACACACCCTGACACACACGCCCTGACACACACACCCTGACACACACACACCCTGACGCACAGACACCCTGACGCACACACCATGACACGCACACCCTGACACACACACCCTGACACACACACCCTGACACACACACACCCTGACACACACACCCTGACACACAGGCCCGGACACACAGACCCTGACACACACACCCTGACACACACACCCTGACACACACACCCTGACACACGCACCCTGACACACACACCCTGACACACACACACCCTGACACACACACACCCTGACGCACAGACACCCTGACACACACACCCTGACACACACACCCTGACACACCGGCCGTGACACACCGGCCCTGACACTCAGGGTGACACACAGGCCCTGACACACACACCCTGACACACACATCCTGACACACACCCTGGCACAGACACCCTGACACACACCCTGACACACACCCTGACACACACCCTGGCACAGACACCCTGACACACACCCTGACACACACACCCTGACACACACACACCCAGACGCACACACCCTGACACACACACACCCTGACACACACACACCCTGACACGCACACCCTGACACACACACACCCTGACACACACCCTGACACACACACTCTGAGACTGACCCTGAGACACAAACCCTGGGGGCAGACTAAGGACAGTCCCTGAGATAGAATCTAAGGACAGAGACTCGGGAATCTCTGGAATTCTCTGCCACAGAGGGTAGTTGAGGCCAGTTCATTGGCTATATTTAAGAGGGAGTTAGATGTGGCCCTTGTGGCTAAGGGAACAGGGGGTATGGAGAGAAGGCAGGTACGGGATACTGAGTTGGATGATCAGCCATGATCATATTGAATGGCGGTGCAGGCTCGAAGGGCCGAATGGCCTACTCCTGCACCTAATTTCTATGTTTCTATGGGAGAGACCAGAGGCGGGCACAGATCTAGAGGAGAGAGACCCTACGGACACAGACCATGGGGTCACAGACGTGACGCCCCCACACACCCTAAGTACACGGATCCTGAGACAGACATTGGGGACGGATCCTGGGAACTCGGGCCCTAGGGTGGATCCTGAGACACAGGATCTAGGAAATGAACCCTGGGGCCACAGACCCTGAGAAACACACCCTGACGCACACACCCTGACACACACACCCTGACACACACACACCCTGACACACACACCCTGACACACACACACACCCTGACACACACACACCCTGACGCACAGACACCCTGACACACACACACCCTGACACACACACCCTGACACACACACCCTGACACACACACACCCTGACACACACACACACCCTGACACACACACACCCTGACACACACCCTGACACACACACTCTGACACACACACCCTGACACACACACCCTGACACACACACCCTGACACACACACCCTGACACACTCACCCTGACACACACACCCTGACACACGCACACCCTGACGCACAGACACCCTGACACACACACCCTGACACACACACCCTGACACACACACACTGACACACACACACCCTGACACACACACCCTGACAGACACACCCTGACACACACGCCCTGACACACAGGCCCTGACACACACACCCTGACACATAGACCCTGAGACACAAACCCTGACACACAGGCCCTGAGACACAGGCCCTGAGACACAAACCCTGACATACACACCTTGACACACACCCTGACACACACACACACACACACAGGCCCTGACACACAGGCCCTGACACACACACCCTGACACACAAACCCTGACACACACACCCTGACACACAGGCCCTGACACACGCACTGTGACACACAGGCCGTGACACACAGGCCCTGACACACAGGCCGTGACACACAGGCCCTGACACACAGGCCCTGACACACAGGCCCTGACACACAGGCCCTGACACACAGGCCTTGACACACACACCCTGACACACACACATTGACACACACACCCTGACACACAGGCCCTGACACACAGGCCCTGACACACAGGCCCTGACACACAGGCCTTGACACACACACCCTGACACACACACACTGACACACACACCCTGACACACAGGCCCTGACACACAGGCCTTGACACACACACCCTGACACACACACCCTGACACACAGGCCCTGACACACAGACCCTGACACACACACCCAACACACAAACCCTGACACACACACCCTGACACACAGGCCCTGACACACAGACCCTGACACACACACCCTGACACACAATCCCTGACACACACACCCTGACACACAGGCCCAGACACACAGGCCCTGACACACACACCGTGACACACAGGCCCAGAAACACAGGCCCAGACACACAGGCCCAGACACACAGGCCCTGACACACAGGCCCTGACACACAGGCCCTAACACACACACCCTGACACACACACCTTCTCACACACACCCTGACACACAGTACCTGACACACACGCCCTGACACACAGGCCCAGACACACAGGCCCTGACACACAGGCCCTGACACACACACCCTGACACACAGGCCCTGACACACACACCCTGACACACACACCTTGACACACACCCTGACACAAACACCTTGACACACACACACCCTGACACACAGGCCCTGACGCACACACCGTGACACACAGGCCCTGACAAACACACCCTGACACACAGGCCCAGACACACAGGCCCTGACACACTGGCCCTGAGACACAGGCCTGAGACACAAACCCTGAGACACAGGCCCTGCGACACAGGCCCTGAGACACAAACCCTGACACACAGCCCCTGAGACACAGGCCCTGAGACACAAACCCTGGGGTCAGACTAAGGACAGTCCCTGACATAGAATCTAAGGACAGAGACTCGGGAGAGACCAGAGGCGGGCACAGATCTAGAGGAGAGAGACCCTACGGACACAGACCATGGGGTCACAGACGTGACACCCCCACACACCCTAAGTACACGGATCCTGAGACAGACATTGGGGACAAATCCTGAGACACGGGCTCTAGGATATGGACCCTGAGACACAGACCCTGAGACACAGACCCTGAGACACAAACCGTGAGACACAAACCCTGACACACAGGCCTGAGACACAGGCCCTCAGACGCAGGCCTGAGACACAGGCACTGAGACACAGGCCCTGAGACAGAGCCCCTGAGACACAGGCCCTGAGACACAGGCCGTGAGACACAGGCACTGAGATACAGGCCTGAGACACAGGCCCTGAGACACAGGCCCTGAGACACAGGCCCTGAGACACAGGCCCTGACACACACACCCTGACACACACATCCTGACACACACGCCCTGACACACAGGCCCTGACACACAGGCCCTGACACACACACCCTGACACACACATCCTGACACACACCCTGGCACAGACACCCTGACACACACCCTGACACACACCCTGACACACACCCTGGCACAGACACCCTGACACACACCCTGACACACACACCCTGACACACACACACCCAGACACACACACCCTGACACACACACACCCTGACACACACACACCCTGACACACACCCTGACACACACACTCTGACACTGACCTTGAGACACAAACCCTGGGGACAGACTAAGGACAGTCCCTGAGATAGAATCTAAGGACAGAGACTCGGGAATCTCTGGAACTCTCTGCCACAGAGGGTAGTTGAGGCCACACAGTTCATTGGCTATATTTAAGAGGGAGTTAGATGTGGCCCTTGTGGCTAAGGGGATCAGGGGGTATGGAGAGAAGGCAGGTACGGGATACTGAGTTGGATGATCAGCCATGATCATATTGAATGGCGGTGCAGGCTCGAAGGGCCGAATGGCCTACTCCTGCACCTAATTTCTATGTTTCTATGGGAGAGACCAGAGGCGGGCACAGATCTAGAGGAGAGAGACCCTACGGACACAGACCATGTGGCCACAGACGTGACACCCCCACACACCCTAAGTACACGGATCCTGAGACAGACATTGGGGACAGAACCTGGGAACTCGGGCCCTAGTGTGGATCCTGAGACACAGGATCTAGGAAATGAACCCTGGGGCCACAGACCCTGAGAAACACACCCTGACGCACACACCCTGACACACACACCCTGACACACACACCCTGACACACACACCCTAACACACACACCCTGACGCACACACCCTGACACACACACACCCTGACGCACACACCTTGACACACACACACCCTGATGCACAGACACCCTGACACACACACCCTGACACACACACACCCTGACGCACAGACACCCTGACACACACACCCTGACACACACACCCTGAAACACACACACCCTGACACACACACACCCTGACACACACACCCTGACAGACACACCCTGACACACACGCCCTGACACACAGGCCCTGACACACACACCCTGACACATAGACCCTGAGACACAAACCCTGACACACAGGCCCTGAGACACAGGCCCTGAGACACAAACCCTGACACACACACCTTGACACACACCCTGACACACACACACAGACACACAGGCCCTGACACACAGGCCCTGACACACACACCCTGACACACAAACCCTGACACACACACCCTGACACACAGGCCCTGACACACGCCCTGTGTCACACAGGCCCTGACACACAGGCCCTGACACACAGGCCCTGACACACAGGCCCTGACACACAGGCCGTGACACACAAACCCTGACACACACACACCCTGACACACAGGCCCTGACACACGCACTGTGACACACAGGCCCTGACACACAGGCCCTGACACACAGGCCCTGACACACAGGCCCTGACACACACACTGTGACACACAGGCCCTGACACACAGGCCCTGACACACACACTGTGACACACAGGCCGTGACACACAGGCCCTGCCACACAGGCCCTGACACACAGGCCTTGACACACAGGCCCTGACACACACACCCTGACACACACACCTTGACACACACCCTGACACACACACCCTGACACACAGGCCCTGACACACACACCCTGACACACACACATTGACACACACACCCTGACACACAGGCCCTGACACACAGACCCTGACACACACACCCTGACACACAAACCCTGACACACACACCGTGACACACAGGCCCAGAAACACAGGCCCAGACACACAGGCCCAGACACACAGGCCCTGACACACACACCCTGACACACACGCCCTGACACACAGGCCCTGACACACACACCCTGACACACACACCTTGACACACACCCTGACACACACACCCTGACACACAGGCCCTGACACACACACCCTGACACACACACCTTGACACACACCCTGACACAAACACCTTGACACACACACACCCTGATACACAGGCCCTGACACACACACCCTGACACAGACACCCTGACACACAGGCTCTGACACACACGCCCTGACACACACACCCTGACACACACACCTTGACACTAACACCCTGACACACAGGCCCTGACACACACACCCTGACACACACACATTGACACACACACCCTGACACACAGGCCCTGACACACAGACCCTGACACACACACCCTGACACACAAACCCTGACACACACACCGTGACACACAGGCCCAGAAACACAGGCCCAGACACACAGGCCCAGACACACAGGCCCTGACACACACACCCTGACACACACGCCCTGACACACAGGCCCTGACACACACACCCTGACACACACACCTTGACACACACCCTGACACACACACCCTGACACACAGGCCCTGACACACACACCCTGACACACACACCCTGACACAAACGCCTTGACACACACACACCCTGACACACAGGCCCTGACACATACACCCTGACACAGACACCCTGACACACAGGCTCTGACACACACGCCCTGACACACACACCCTGACACACACACCCTGACACTAACACCCTGACATACAGGCCCTGACACACAGGCCCTGACACACAGGCCCTGACACACACACCCTGACACACAGGCCCTGACACACAGGCCCTGACACACAGGCCCTGACACACACACCCTGACACACACACCTTGACACACACCCTGGCGCACACACCCTGACACACACAGCCACACACAGGCCCTGACACACACACACTCTGACACACAGGCCCAGACACACACTCCCTGACACACAGGCCCTGACACACAGGCCCAGACACACAGGACCTGACACACAGGCCCTGACACACACACCCTGACACACAGGCCCTGACACACAGGCCCAGACACACAGGCCCAGACACACATGTCCTGACACACAGGCCCTGACACACACACCCTGACACACACGCCCTGACACACAGGCCCTGACACACACACACCCTGACACACAGGCCCAGACACACACACCCTGACACACACACCCTGACACACAGGCCCAGACACAGAGGCACTGACACACAGGGTGACACACAGGCCCTGACACACACACCCTGACACACACACCCTGACCCACCCTGACCAGACACAAACCCTGGGGACAGACTAAGGACAGTCCCTGAGATAGAATCTAAGGACAGAGACTCGGGAGAGACCAGAAACAGGCACAGATCTAGAGGAGAGAGACCCTACGGACACAGACCATGGGGTCACAGACGTGACACCCCCACACACCCTAAGTACACGGATCCTGAGACAGACATTGGGGACAGAACCTGGGAACTCGGGCCCTAGGGTGGATCCTGAGACACAGGATCTAGGAAATGAACCCTGGGGCCACAGACCCTGAGAAACACACCCTGACGCACACACCCTGACACACACACCCTGACACACACACCCTGACACACACACACCCTGACACACACACACCCTGACACACACACACCCTGACACACACCCTGACACACACACTCTGACACTGACCCTGAGACACAAACCCTGGGGGCAGACTAAGGACAGTCCCTGAGATAGAATCTAAGGACAGAGACTCGGGAATCTCTGGAATTCTCTGCCACAGAGGGTAGTTGAGGCCAGTTCATTGGCTATATTTAAGAGGGAGTTAGTTGTGGCCCTTGTGGCTAAGGGGATCAGGGGGTATGGAGAGAAGGCAGGTACGGGATACTGAGTTGGATGATCAGCCATGATCATATTGAATGGCGGTGCAGGCTCGAAGGGCCGAATGGACCCGTTTACTCCTACTCTTTGCTTCCTGTTTGCCAGCCAGTTCTCTATCCACATCAATACTGAACCCCCAATGCCATGTGCTTTAAGTTTGTATACTAATCTCTTATGTGGAACCTTGTCGAAAGCCTTCTGGAAATCCAGTTACACCACATCCACTGGTTCTCCTCTATCCACGCTACTAGTTACATCCTCAAAAAATTCTATAAGATTCGTCAGACATGATTTACTTTTCGTAAATCCATGCTGACTTTGTCCAATGACTTCACCACTTTCCAAATGTGCTGCTATCCCATCTTTAATAACTGACTCTAGCAGTTTCCCCACTACCGATGTTAGACTAACTGGTCCGTAATTCCCCG
Source organism: Leucoraja ocellata (assembly GCA_036785375.1). Lineage (NCBI taxonomy): Eukaryota > Metazoa > Chordata > Chondrichthyes > Rajiformes > Rajidae > Leucoraja > Leucoraja ocellata. Next base: position 39,492 of record JAWMAR010004151.1, on the reverse strand, counting down.
TTTTCTCTCTCCCTCCCTTCTTAAAAAGTGGGGTTACGTTTGCTACCCGCCAATCCTCTGGAACTACTCCAGAATCTAAAGATTTTTGAAAGATTATTACTAATGCATCCACTATTTCTGGAGCTACTTCCTTAAGTACTCTGGGATGAGCCTATCTGGCCCTGGGGATTTATCGGCCTTTAATCCATTCAATTTACCCAACACCACTTCCCGACTAACCTGCATTTCACTCAATTCCTCCACCTCCTTTGACCCGCGGGCCCCTGCTATTTCCGGCAGATCATTTATGTCTTCCTTAGTGAAGACGGAACCAAAGTAGTTATTCAATTGGTCCGCCATATCCTGGTTCCCCATGATCAACTCACCTGTTTCTGACTGCAAGGGACCTACATTTGTTTTAACTAATCTCTTTCTTTTCACATATCTATAAAACTTTTGCAGTCAGTTTTTATGTTCCCTGCCAGTTTTCTTTCATAATCCATTTTTCCTTTTCTAATTAAGCCCTTCGTCCTCCTCTGCTGGTCTCTGAATTTCTCCCAGTCCTCCGGTATGCTGCTTTTTCTGGCTAGTTTGTACGCATCATCCTTTGCTTTGATACTATCCCTGATTTCCCTTGTTATCCATGGATGTACTACCTTCCCTGATTTATTCTTTTGCCAAACTGGGATGAACAATTTTTGTAGTTCATCCATGCAGTCTTTAAATGCCTTCCATTGCATATCCACCGTCAATCCTTTTAGAATTAATTGCCAGTCAATCTTGGCCAATTCACGTCTCATACCCTCAAAGTTACCTTTCTTTAAGTTCAAAACCACAGTTTCTGAATTAACAATGTCACTCTCCATCCTAATGAAGAACTCAACCATATTATGGTCACTCTTGCCCAAGGGGCCACGCACAACAAGACTACTAACTAAACCTTCCTCATTACTCAATACCCAGTCTAAAATAGCCAGCTCTCTCGTTGGTTCCTCTACATGTTGATTTAGATAACTATCCCGCATACATTCCAAGAAATCCTCTTCCTCAGCACCCCTGCCAATTTGATTCACCCAATCTATATGTAGATTGAAGTCACCCATTAACCATATAATATAACCATATAACAATTACAGCACGGAAACAGGCCATCTCGACCCTTCTAGTCCGTGCCGAACACATAATCTCCCCTAGTCCCATATACCTGCGCTCAGACCATAACCCTCCATTCCCTTCCCATCCATATAACTATCCAATTTATTTTTAAATGATAAAACGAACCTGCCTCCACCACCTTCACTGGAAGCTCATTCCACACAGCTACCACTCTCTGAGTAAAGAAGTTCCCCCTCATGTTACCCCTAAACTTCAGTCCCTTAATTCTCATGTCATGTCCCCTTGTTTGAATCTTCCCTACTCTCAGTGGGAAAAGCTTTTCCACGTCAACTCTGTCTATCCCTCTCATCATTTAAAAAACCTCTATCAAGTCCCCCCTTAACCTTCTGCGCTCCAAAGAATAAAGCCCTAACTTGTTCAACCTTTCTCTGTAACTTAGTTGCTGAAACCCAGGCAACATTCTAGTAAATCTTCTCTGTACTCTCTCTATTTTGTTGACATCCTTCCTATAATTAGGCGACCAAAATTGTACACCATACTCCAGAATTGGCCTCACCATGCCTTGTACAATTTTAACATTACATCCCAACTTCTATACTCAATGCTCTGATTTATAAAGGCCAGCACACCAAAAGCTTTCTTTACCACCCTATCTACATGAGATTCCACTTTCAGGGAACTGTGCACAGTTATTCCCAGATCCCTCTGTTCACCTACATTCTTCAATTCCCTACCATTTACCATGTACGTCCTATTTTGATTTGTCCTGTCAAGATGTAGCACCTCACACTTATCAGCATTAAACTACTTCTGCCATCTTTCAGCCCACTCTTCCAACTGGCATAAATCTCTCTGTAGACTTTTAAACTCTACTTCATTACCCGCAACCCACCTAGCTTAGTATCATCTGCATACTTACTAATCCAATTTACCACACCATCATCCAGATCATTGATGTACATGACAAACAACAGTGGACCCAACACAGATCCCTGTGGCATCCCACTCGTCACTGACCTCCAACCTGACAAACAACCATCCACCATTACTCTCTGGCATCTCCCATTCAGCCACTGTTGAATCCATCTTGCTACTCCACCATTAATACCCAACCATTGAACCTTCTTAACCAACCTTCCATGAGGAACCTTGTCAAAGGCCTTACTGAAGTCCATATACACAACATCCACTGCGTTACCCTAATCAATTTCCCGAGTAACATCTTCAAAAAATTCAAGAAGATTAGTTAAACAAGACCTTCCAGGCACAAATCCATGTTGACTCTTCTAATCACAGACCCTGTTTATCCAGATGCTTATATATTATCTCTAAGTATTCTTTCCATTAATTTGCCCACCACTGATGTCAAACTAACAGGTCTATAATTGCTAGGTTTATTCTTAGACCCCTTTTTAAACAATGGAACAACATGCGCAGTACGCCAATCCTCCGGCACTATTCCCGTTTCTAATGACATTTGAAATATTTCTGCCATAGCCCCTGCTATTTCTACACTAACTTCCCTCAATGTCCTAGGGAATATCCTGTCCGGACCTGGAGACTTATCCACTTTTATATTTCTCAAAATGTCAGTACTTCCTCTTCTTTGATCCTCATAGTTTCCATAGCTACTCTACTTGTTTCCCTTACCTCACATAATTTCTACTCGTTTCCCTTACCTCACATAATTAAACGTTGGTGATTTGGGTAACTCACAGCTCCAGGTAACTCCTCCTCGCACCAACGGCTCCCCGGGCCTCTGTAGAAAGCAAGCCCCGCGCTGTTTTTATACTCACAGCTCCAGGTAACTCCACCTCGCACCAACGGCTCCCCGGGCCTCTGTAGAAAGCAAGCCCCGCGCTGTTTTTATACTCACAGCTCCAGGTAACTCCACCTCGCACCAACGGCTCCCCGGACCCATTATAACTACTTTGTCGCAAGCATTTCTAATTTCCTGTTTGATACCATCTCCAACTTCACTACTACTGTTAGGTGGCCTGTACACAACACCCGCCAGCGTTTTCTGCCCCTTATTGTTTCGCAGCTCTACCCATACCGATTCCACATCCTCCAAACTAATGTCCTTCCTTTCCATTGCGTTAATCTCCTGTCTAACCAGCAACACCACCCCACCTCCTTTTCCTTTCTCTCTATCCCTCCTGAATATTGAATATCCCTGGATGTTCAGCTCCCAGCCTTGGTCACCCTGGAGCCATGTCTCCGTGATCCCAACTATATCATAATCATTAATGGCTATCTGTACGTTCAACTCATCCACCTTATTACGAATACTCCTTGCATTGAGACACAAAGCCTCCAGGCTTGTTTTTACAATGCTCTTACCCCTTATACAATTATGTTGAAAAGTGGCCCTTTTTGATTTTGCCCTGGTTTTGTCTGCCTGCCACTTTTACTTTTCACCTTGCTACCTATTGCTTCTACCTTCATTTTACACCCCCTGCCCCTCTGCTCCTGTACCCATCCCCTGCCACATTAGTTTAAATCCTCCCCGACAGCACTAGCAAACACTCCCCCAAGGACATTGGTTCCATTCCAGCCGAGGTGCAGACCGTCCTGTTTGTACTGGTCCCACCTCTCCCTGAACTGGTTCCAATGCCCTAAAAATTTGAATCCCTCCCCCTTGCACCATTTTTCAAGCCACGTATTCATCTGCAATATCCTCCTATTTCTGCTCTGATGGCCCGTGGTACTGGTAGTAATCCAAGATTATTACCTTTGAGATCCTACTTTTAAGCTTATCTCCTAGCTCCCTAAATTCGTCCTGTAGGACCTCATCCCTTTTTTTACCTATATCGCTGGTGCCAATATGCACCACGACAACTGGCTGTTCACCCTCCCCCTCCAGAATGTTCTGCAGCCGTTCAGTGACATCCCTGACCCTTGCACCAGGGAGGCAACATACCATCCTGGAGTCTCCTTTGCGGCCGCAGAAACGCCTATCTATTCCCCTGACAATTGAATCCCCTATTACTATTGCCCTTCCACTCTTCCCCCCCCCCCCCTCATGTGCCACAGAGCCACCCATGGTGCCATGAACTTGGCTGCTGCTGCATTCCCCTGATGAGCAATCTCCCTCAACAGTATCCAAAATGGTATACCTGTTTATGAGGGAGATGACCGCAGGGGACTCCTGCACTACCTGCCTACTGCTTTGCTGACTATTGGCCACCCGTTCCCTTTCTGTCCTCTTACCTTTTACCTGCGGTGTGACCAACTCACTGTACGTGCTGTCCACGACTTTCTCAGCATCGTGGATGCTCCAGTATGAATCCAGCCGCAGTTCCAACCGTTCAATGCGGTCTGCCCAGGAGCTGTAGCTGTACACACTTCCTGCAAACATAGTCACCAGGGACACCGACCATATCCCTGATCTCCCACATGTTGCAGGCTGAGCAAACCACGGGGCCAATCTCCACCGACATATCCTACTCCCAATTTAACTATATTAAATATTAAAAACACAAAACTTTATCCGTTAAACTTTACTAATAAATACTGTACCCTTAACTCCCAGAATCCTTAACCTAAAGGCAGAAATGTAAAAATGTAAACCAATCAGAGGCTTCCCCCAGACTCCTTCTCTGGAACGTTGGCGATTTGGTCGCAGGTATTCCTCCCCTCTCACCAACGGCTCCCTGGGCCTCTCTGAATCTCAGGCCCTGAGACACAGGCCTGAGACACAGGCCTGAGACACAGGCCCTGAGACACAGGCACTGGGACACAGGCCCTGAGACACAGGCCCTGACACACACACACACACGCTGACACACACATCCAGACACACACGCACCCTGACACAGACCCTGACACACACATCCTTACACAGGATCCCTTTCCCTGTCGAGAGAATCAGTCTTTATTCGGCGAGGGGAGATGAGCAGTCTCTTTCCCGTGCCCTTACCTCCCACAGACTGACCAGTTCAGCCCCCACGATGCTCCCACATTCACAGCGATGACCACGGGTGTTTAAGAGGGAACTGCAGATGCTGGTGAATCGAAGGTTACACAAAAAAGCTGGAGAAACTCAGGGGTGCAGCAGCATCTATGGAGTGAAGGAAATAGGCAACGTTTCGGGCCGAAAACCTTCTTCAGACTGATCGGGGGCGGGGGTGGGGGTGGGTGGGGACAAGAAAGGAAAAGGAGGAGGAGCTCGAAGGCTGGGGGATGGGAGGAGACAGCAGGGGCTGAGGAAGGGGAGGAGACAGCAAGGACTAACAAAATTGGGAGAATTCGATGTTCATGCCCCTGGGGTGCAGACTCCCCAAATGGAATATGAGGTGCTGTTCCTCCTATTTCCGGTGCTGCTTGCTGTGGCCATGGAGGAGACCCAGGACAGAGAGGTCGGAGGCGGAGTGGGAGGGGGAGTTGAAGTGCTGAGCCACCGGGAGGTCAGCCTTGGTTATTGCGGACCGAGCGGAGGTGGTTCGGCGAAACGATCGCCCAACCTCCGCTTGGTCTCACCGATATAGATCTGCTGACATCTAGAGCAGCGGACGCAATAGATGAGGTTGGAAGAGATGCAGGTGAAACTCTGTCGCACCTGGAACGATTGCTTGGGTCCTTGAACGGAGTCGAGGGGGGAGGTAAAGGGACAAGTGTTGCATCTCTTGCGGTTGCAAGGGAAAGTGCCCGGGGAGGGGGGTGGACCGAGAGGGAAGGGAAGAATTGACAAGGGAGTTATGGAGGGAGCGGTCTTTGCGGAAGGCAGATATGGGGGGAGATGGGAAGATGTGGCGAGTGGTGGGGTCACGTTGGAAGTGGCGAAACTGACGGAGGATTACTTTTTGTATGTGACGGCTGGTGGGGTGAAAGGTGAGGACTAGGGGGACTCGGCCCTTGTTGCGAGTGCGGGGATGGGGAGAGAGAGCAGTGTTGCGGGGTATGGAAGAGACCCTGGTGCGAGCCTCATTTATGGTGGAGGAGGGGAACCCCCGTTCCCTGAATAGTGAGGACATTTCAGATGTCCTGGTGTGGAACGCCTCATCCGCGGAGCAGATGCGGCGTAGACGGAGGAATTGGGAGTTGGGGATGGAGTCCTTACAGGAAGCAGGGTGGGAAGAAGTGTAGTCCAGATAGCCATGGGAGTCAGTGGTTTATAGTGTATGTCGTTAGAAGTCTATCACCTGCAATGGAGATAGTGAGGTCAAGGAATGGTAGGGAAGTGTCGGAAATGGTCCAGGTGTATTTGAGTGCCGGATGGAAGTTAGTGGTGAAGTGGATGAAGTCAGTCAGTTGTGTGTGGGTGCAGGAGGTGGCCCCAAAGCAGTCATTGATGTAGCGGAGGTAGAGGTCGGGGATGGGGCCCTGGTATGTATTGAACAAGGATTGCTCGACGTAACCTACAAATAGGCACGTAACCTACAAATAACCTACAGACGACCACGGGTCACTGGTCACACGACTGTCCACTGACACCCCCTCTGTCCAGTGAACTGGCACGGACACTGCTTCTGAACAGTGCACTGGCACAGGTATGGTCTGGTGCTTTATTTCTCACCTGTACCGAGGTACAGGGAAATACATTGTGGGATACAGTTTAGTACAAGTATTACTATACATAAACACTTAGATACATATTAGATGAGCATTGTAGATGCTGTTGGTGTACAGCAGTAGTACGGTGAGACAGAATACAAAGTTGTCAGTTTGTCGCCCTGTTCAAGTCCCAGTTGTTGTCAGTGCAGGGATCTTGATCTGACCGTGAAGGGCCCGTTGTCCTGGCGGCGTTGCAGGCTCAGCCTGGGCAAGCGTAGCCGTGGTGTCCTCCACCGCTGCTCCACCGTGTCTGGTCCACGTGCTCGGCCTCTTGGAGCGGCGCCACGTCCCAGCCGAGCCCCAGGCAGCTGCAGGGCCTCCAGCGGCCCACTCCCCCGTCGAGGCCGTGCATTCACTCCCGCAGCCGGTCTGCTCACCGACCCTCCAGCTGGGTTCCCGTGGGTCCTCGATACGTGGCGGACGAGCCGGATCTTCCCGGCTGGTCCACGGTTATCCCACTGTTTAAGAAAGGCGGGAGAGAGAAAACAGGGAATTATAGAGCAGTTCTCCTGACATTGGTGGTGGGGAAGATGCTTGGGTCAATCATATAAGATGAAATAGCGGCATATTTGCATAGCAGTAACAGGATCGGTCCGAGTCAGCATGGATTTACAAAGGGAAATCATACTTGACTAAACGTCTGGAGTTTCTGAGGATGTAACTAGGAAAATGTACAAGGGATACCTAGTGGACTTTCCTGGGACGTTCAGAAAGCCTTTGATAAGGTCCCACATAGGAGATTAGTGGGAAAAATGAGGGCACATGTTATTGTGGGTAGGTTACTGACATGGATGGAACATTGGTTGGCAGACAGACTGACAATAGACCGCCGTTCAATGTGACCATAGATGATCACCCCCCATCACAGGCATCAAAGAGTAGGGATTAACGGGTCTCTTTCAGAATGGCAGGCAGTGACTAGTGGAGGACCGCAAAGCTCAATGTTGGGACAGCAGATATTTGCAATATACATTAATGATTTAGATGAAGGAATTAAAAGTAACATTAGCAAATTTACAGATGACACAAAGCTGGGTGACCGTGTGAACTGTGAGGAGGATGCTATGAAGATGCAGGGTGACTTGGGCAGGTTGGGGGAGTGGGCAGATGCATGGTAGGTGCAGGTTAATGTGGATAAATGTGAGGTTATCCACTTTGGAATCAAAAACAGGAAGGCAGATTATTATCTGAACGGTGTCAAGTTGGGACAAGGGGAAGTACAACG
>JAWMAR010004151.1:5000-31416 GCA_036785375.1 Leucoraja ocellata | reverse complement strand
GCCGGGCGGGAGCAAAGTAAAAAAGGTCCCTATGCCAGTCCCAAACGAGACTGGCTTGGGACCAGTCGCTAGCAGCCAGCACAGAGGCTGCGGGACAGACAGCTCGGACCAGCGGTACCGGGGCTCGAAACGCTCAGCGAGTGCAGCGGCACTTATGGAGTCGGAACGGGACGTTCGGGCTGAAAACCTTGTTCACAAGGTAAGCACCAGGGTCCAGGGGATCTATAGGAACAGCCGGGGTTACCGGCTGCGGAACTGCCGCGAAGGACCAGGCCCGTGAACACCAGGGTCGGTCCAAGCGGCTCGAACCCGACACAGGGAACGACGGTCACCGGCGGGAGAAGGAAAGTCGGGAACAGCAGGTAAGAGACCCTGCGTTTCCTTCAACTTACCTTTCTAGGTGCAGACATGGACCAGGTCCATGTAAGGTGCAGAAGGCCGGCGGGAGAACCGCGGAGGAGCAGCAGTGCAGCTGGCACTTCGTGAGGAGCTGGCAACGGCAGGAGCAGCATGGGCACATCGATTCCCGGAGGGGGAAAAACACCTGTGCCCAACTTCGCTCCAGCACGGTGAGAAAGTTCATTTCTCGGCAGCAAAGGACTTTGCAGTTGACTGGCTGCAATCTACTACAAGGGACCAGTATGTGAGTACCAGGATCGGTCCCAGCGGGGTTTTAGTTACAATAATCGCTTCTCGGCTTTTTGGCTAAGATCAAGTGTAGTATCTGTTCTTATCAGTTTAATATCTGATACACCCCTTATCTAGGGACTATATATATTATATATAAAAACTATAGTAGCTGTTATCATCAGTTTTAATGTCTTATATGTCCCTTATCTAAGGACCATATAAGTAGGAGTGCCCAGAATTGAGGGCATTAGAGTGGGGTTGACCGGCTGCAACGACCATAAGGGACCAGTACCGTCAGTACGGGGGTGGGTCCCAGGGGTCTAAGATAAAGGAGCAGCCAGGAGTGCTGAGAGCGTTGAAGTCAGGTTAAAGGAATAGATGGAAGCAGCTGTGCCAGTTATCCTCCACACCGGCCATATCCACTTCACGGAAGGAAGGACAACACTGGAGAAGGAGGACCATGGAACAGCGGGCAGCCAGCAGCAGCCAGCGGCACTTGGATCAACCGTAGTGGGATCAGTTGTGCCCGATGTCGGCCCCGCACCGGCCAGATCCATGTGACCGAGCGGTAGGCTAGACACAAATAAAACAAGGTAGTGGACTCGGAAGGGTCCGACTTTGCATAAAACCACCGGCAACCAGTGCCCGAGAGGGCTGGAGCGGGAAGAAGCGGTGTATGGAGCCTTGCTCCAACGTGATAAAACCACAGCAGTACCTCTTTGAGGGCTGCACAATGCTTTTACCCCATCAGAGGGGAGCACTGTGGGTCAGTTCTGGGCTGACCTGCAAGAGGGGTCCGCAGAACAAAAGACAAGTGGGCAGCAGTTTAGCCCCACATGGGTACCCCGTGTGGGACCCTAGAGATCTCTAACTCTATAAAAAAGAGTAGGCAGGACCCTGATGGGCCAGAGCCTGGTAATACAGCGTCCCATGATCCTAACACAGCAGGGACTCTGCTGGACATGGTGGCCGATTACTTTAGCCAAGTCAAACATGGGTAGACTTGGATCCAGGATGGCAATAGTATTACTATATGTCTGGCCACAAACGCCAACAAGAAAAATTTACAAACACTGGCCAGACATCTGCCACCTGGCAACGGTGAGGCATTACAGGTGCCCAGTGTAAACCAATGCATTTGGCAGCATATGGACGAACATCAGGAACCAGGACCTCAAGATCCAGAGAACCTTCGAGGGATTGACGGAAGGCATCATAGCACACACCAGCACCCTGGACTAAACGTAGGTAACCAAAGACCATCAAGACGCACTAGATCTGTTTAATAATATGCAATATAACCTGAACTACACGTGGAAGGCGGCCATTCAGCCAGCACTAGGACCCCAAAAATGCTACCATTTGCAAATAAAAACCGTGTGTGGACTAAGCCAAGACACTGGGGCTCATCAAGGCCAGCGCAAGGGCCTATTTTGGAGCATGATACCAGCCACAGGCAAGGCCATAAAAAAAAAAAAAAAAAAAAAAAAAAAAATGTGGCTCATACCAGTAGCAGGGTCAGAAATCAATATAACCTGCGGGATCCGTTTTAGGGTATGGCCAGGGCGGCCACCCTGGAAGATGCGGAAGCCTCAACCTCCCACACAACCCCGAACAAGAAATATTAAACCAGAACCTTATTTTTCAAAAAACCAAGGAAATAACAAAACCACCGGTAACCAGGGAGGTAGGTGGGTGGGGTTTCTTCTGTTAAAATAGGGACCTACGAGGGTAGGGGAGGTTGCAACACTACAGTTATGTATGGTATATAATCACTACAGATTCATATAATCTCAGCAGTATTCAGGGTTATCTGATAGGGTTTTTCTCATCCCATTAACCACAGTACATCATACACCAGAAGGGCATTTTGTCCTTACATAAACCAAACAATCTAAAACCCACATGGTGCTACAAGAATTGTACACAAAAGATGGGATTGAACATATTATTAAATATAAGATAGAGTAGGGTTGCAGGATTATCATTGATTTTAACCCTAAACACATTTGTTTTAGATATTCATTTTAAGATGGATGCTCTTATTATTGATATAGACTTGGTGTCAGTTGTGGGTTTCTATATGGCAGGCATTGACTCAATAGAGGAACTTTGGCAATATAGAGCTTACATAAGGGGCAATCATTAGCCCCATTATTATGTACTAAAATTCGTAAACCAGCTTGGCATTGTTATGTAAATAAGCCATAGGATGAGGTTTTCCCCCGTTCGGACCCATCATTGGGGTACTAGGGATAATTCAACCACACTCGGCATCTGGAATTTTCAGAGTACCCGACTGACCTTCTCAATCATGGTATTTCAGTCTTACAGGGGATGGTGTTAGAACCATGTTCCCTATGAACATTGCCAAAAAATTATTGATTTATCCAGTGACTGGAGGCAGTCATCCATGCCATAACACTATGGATTTATTGATTTGTAGAGTCTAACAGACCCTACACTGTCAGACAGGACGATGAATCTCATCTCATCTGCACTAAGACTGTCAACACGGAAGCAGTACCTTGGACACATCAAGAAATGGGGCATATACTGCTTGGACAACAATCTCGACCAAAAGGCCAAGAACATTCTGGCCGTATTGGAATTTTTACAAGCCTCCATTAGGATAATCGATGGAGCTACATTGCCTTCAATAGTGCCACAAGTGCGCTCTCCAATTACCTATCACAAGGAACGGAGCGGCACGCGGTGGAAACGCACCCCTGGTAAGAAAACCAGGTACTCCGAAATCTGGGACGTGGGTGTCGTTTCTCAACATGCTGAGGAGCCTGTAGCTCATAACAGCGTTGTCACTTCAGTAACAGTCCAGGAAGATGGTTATGCTCATGGTGTTATTTACCGCACAACAAGTCCAGCCATTAAGCAAACTGAGCCTGGACTCCCTGATCATCTCACCGAGAAACTGGTGTTGTCATACAGGATTTAATAAAAGAAAACAGATCGGGTTCCTCGGGTCAAGTGTTTGAATTTATGGTACACCCATATGGCAAACGACTGTATAGCAAGACACATCTAACAATACATAGAATATACTAAGAACATTCGAGGTCAGAGAATGGAGTTGTTTATCTCTTACAAGAAACCGCATGAAAGGGTCATGACTCAAACTATATCATTGTATTAAGAAAACATTTTATGTTCAACAAAATAATTTGCCCGAAAGGTTACAGGGCTATGATTCTCAAATTTTTAAAAAATGTTATATTTTTTCGTTATACCACACAACTCTTTGTATAATTGTGTTTAAAATTACTAATGATGCTCTCTCCCAATACCCAAGGCAGTTTGTGAAGCATGGACTCGTTCCACGGCATGAGGTCACAGAGCTTTGAAATCTTCACGTAGTCACTCACGTGACTCCGAAGTAAAATAGTAAGATTAAACGAGAACTTACCAGTTTGAAGTTTGATCTGTATTTTATGAGGAGTTACGATGAGGGATTACGTGCCCTCCGCTCCCACCCTCTTATGATCATATCAAAAACTGGTATCTCTTTGGTAATCTTACTATGTTAGATCATTATAGGTTCCTGTGACCTCACACCGCTGCTTTGAAGTATGACACGCATGCGTGGAAGCGGGCTTCTTCACGTAATCCCTCATCGTAACTCCTCATAAAATACAGATCAAACTTCAAACTGGTAAGTTCTCGTTTAATCTTACTATTTCATCTTATATGATTGACCCAAGCATCTTCCCCACCACCAATGTCAGGAGAACTGCTCTATAATTCCCTGTTTTCTCTCTCCCGCCTTTCTTAAACAGTGGGATAACCGTGGACCAGCCGGGAAGATCCGGCTCGCCCGCCACGTATCGAGGACCCACGGGAACCCAGCTGGAGGGTCGGTGAGCAGACCGGCTGCGGGAGTGAATGCACGGCCTCGACGGGGGAGTGGGCCGCTGGAGGCCCTGCAGCTGCCTGGGGCTCGGCTGGACGTGGCGCCGCTCCAAGAGGCCGAGCACGTGGACCAGACGCGGTGGAGCAGCGGTGGAGGAGACCACGGCTACGCTTGGCCAGGCTGAGCCTGCAACGCCGCCAGGACAACGGGCCTTCACGGTCAGATCAAGATCCCTGCACTGACAACAACTGGGACTTGAACATGGCGACAAACTGACAACTTTGTATTCTGTCTCACCGTACTACTGCTGTACACCAACAGCATCTACAATGCTCATCTAATATGTATCTAAGTGTTTATGTATAGTAATACTTGTACTAAACTGTATCCCACAATGTATTTCCCTGTACCTCGGTACAGGTGAGAAATAAAGCACCAGAACATACCTGTGCCAGTGCACTGTTCAGAAGCAGTGTCCGTGCCAGTTCACTGGGACAGAGGGGGTGTCAGTGGACAGTCGTGTGACCAGTGACCCGTGGTCATCTGTAGGTTATTTGTAGGTTACGTGCCATTTGTAGGTTACGTCGAGCAATCCTTGTTCAATACATACCAGGGCCCATTACCCCCGACCTCTCCCTCCGCTACATCGACGACTGCTTTGGTGCCACCTCCTGCACCCACACACAACTGACTGACTTCATCCACTTCACCACTAACTTCCATCCGGCACTCAAATACACCTGGACCATTTCCGACACTTCCCTACCATTCCTTGACCTCACTATCTCCATTGCAGGTGATAGACTTCTAACCGACATACACTATAAACCCACTGACTCCCATGGCTGTCTGGACTACACTTCTTCCCACCCTGCTTCCTGTAAGGACTCCATCCCCTACTCCCAATTCCTCCGTCTACGCCGCATCTGCTCCACGGATGAGGCGTTCCACACCAGGACATCTGAAATGTCCTCACTATTCAGGGAACGGGGGTTCCCCTCCTCCACCATAAATGAGGCTCGCACCAGGGTCTCTTCCATACCCCGCAACACTGCTCTCTCTCCCCATCCCCGCACTCGCAACAAGGGCCGAGTCCCCCTAGTCCTCACCTTTCACCCCACCAGCCGTCACATACAAAAAGTAATCCTCCGTCAGTTTCGCCACCTCCAACGTGACCCCACCACTTGCCACATCTTCCCATCTCCCCCCATATCTGCCTTCCGCAAAGACCGCTCCCTCCACAACTCCCTTGTCAATTCTTCCCCTTCCCTCTCGGTCCACCCCCTCCCCGGGCACTTTCCCTTGCACCCGCAAGAGATGCAACACTTGTCCCTTTACCTCCCCCCTCGACTCCGTTCAAGGACCCAAGCAATCGTTCCAGGTGCGACAAAGGTTCACCTGTATCTCCTCCAACCTCATCTACTGCATCCGCTGCTCTAGATGTCAGCTGATCTACATCGGTGCGACTAAGCGGAGGTTGGGGGATCATTTCGCCGAACACCTCCGCTCGGTCCGCAAGAACCTACCTGACCTCCCAGTGGCTCAGCACTTCAACTCCCCCTCCCATTCCCAATCCGACCTCTCTGTCCTGGTTCTTCTCCATTGCCAGAGTGAGCAACACCGGAAATTGGAGGAACAGCATCTCATATTCCGCTTGGGGACCCTGCGTCCAGCGGGCATGAACATTGAATTCTCCCAATTTTGTTAGCCCTGGCTGTCTCCTCCCCTTCCTTAGCCCTCGAGCTGTCTCCTCCCATCGCCCAGCCATATCTGTGAAGAAGCTCTGAAGGTCTGACGGTGAGCTCGCATGCATATAAAGACATTCCCCTTAACCATGCAGTCCATTTAGCGGCTAGAGGGAGTAATCGCTTGAACTATATAAAAATCTGCTGCTACATTCTGTAAGAAAGTTTACATCATACTCTTAGATTCTCTCTTAACAAATGTTCACTTTACAAGTCTTGAAACGCAGTTTCTAGCACCACTGATGTTAAGCTAAATGGTTTATTGATTACTGTTGGTATTGGTATTGGGGTTTATTATGGTTACATGCACTGAGGTACAGTGAAAAAGCTTTACTTGTTTGCTATCCAATCTAATAATACCATACTGGACAATCAAGTCCTATACAAATATAACAAGAGAACAAATACCAGAATGAAGAATATACTGTTGCAGCCTTATAGCGTTACAGTTGCAGAGAAGAAGTCTAAAGTCTGCAGTCAGGTAGATTGGAAGATTGAGACTACACACTAATGGGAGGCCTGTCTGTAGTTTGTTAACAGCAAGGACAAAGCTATTCCTCAATCTGGTGGTATGTGCTTTCAAGTTTTTGTATCTACAAACCACAGGGAAGTGAAGAGGGGATGAAAAAGGATGAAAAAGGTCCTTGATTATGTTGGCTGCTTTTCCAAGGCTATGTGAAGTATAGGTGGAGTCAATGGTGGGGAATTGGTTTGTGCGATGGACTGGGCTACATCCACAACTCTAAGTTCTTGTATCTTCGACAAAACTGTTGCCAAACCAACTTGTGATGCATCCCGATAGAATGCTCTCTATCTTGCATCTGTATTGTTGTTGTGTCTTGCATCTGGTTGTTAAAAATCATAAGCTCATGTTATAGCTCATGGTGAAATCATTGGACAAAGTCAGCATGGATTTACGAAAGGTAAATCATGTCTGACGAATCTTATAGAATTTTTCGAGGATGTAACTAGTAGCGTGGATAGGGGAGAACCAGTGGATGTGGTGTATCTGGACTTCCAGAAGGCTTTTGACAAGGTCCCACATAAGAGATTAGTATACAAACATAAAGCACACGGCATTGGGGGTTCAGTATTGATGTGGATAGAGAACTGGCTGGCAAACAGGAAGCAAAGAGTAGGAGTAAACGGGTCCTTTTCACAATGGCAGGCAGTGACTAGTGGGGTACCGCAAGGCTCAGTGCTGGGACCCCAGCTATTTACAATATATATTAATGATCTGGATGAGGGAATTGAAGGCAATATCTCCAAGTTTGCGGATGACACTAAGCTGGGGGGCAGTGTTAGCTGTGAGGAGGATGCTAGGAGACTGCAAGGTGACTTGGATAGGCTGGGTGAGTGGGCAAATGTTTGGCAGATGAAGTATAATGTGGATAAATGTGAGGTTATCCATTTTGGTGGCAAAAACGGGAAAGCAGACTATTATCTAAATGGTGGCCGATTGGGAAAGGGGGAGATGCAGCGAGACCTGGGTGTCATGGTACACCAGTCATTGAAGGTAGGCATGCAGGTGCAGCAGGCAGTAAAGAAAGCGAATGGTATGTTACCTTTCATTGCAAAAGGATTTGAGTATAGGAGCAGGGAGGTTCTACTGCAGTTGTACAGGGTCTTGGTGAGACCACTCCTGGAGTATTGCGTACAGTTTTGGTCTCTGAGGAAGGACATTATTGCCATAGAGGGAGGGCAGTGAAGGTTCGCCAGACTGATTCCTGGGATGTCAGGACTGTCTTATGAAGAAAGACTGGATAGACTTGGTTTATACTCTCTAGAATTTAGGAGATTGAGAGGGGATCTTATAGAAACTTACAAAATTCTTAAGGGGTTGGACAGGCCAGATGCAGAAAGATTGTTCCCGATGCTGGGGAAGTCCAGGACAAGGGGTCACAGCTTAAGGATAAGGGGGAAATCCTTTAAAACCGAGATGAGAAGAACTTTTTTTCACACAGAGAGTGGTGAATCTCTGGAACTCTCTGCCACAGAGGGTAGTTGAGGCCAGTTCATTGGCTATATTTAACAGGGAGTTAGATGTGGCCCTTGTGAAATTCCTCCGCATCTCCTTTCTAAAGGTTCGTCATTTTATTTTGAGAATATTGCCCTTGTCCTAGTCTCTTCCTCTAGGAGGAAGATTGATATCTCAAAACCACATTACAAGGCTCTATCCCTCCTCCTCCTCCTTGCTTTAGTGAGAGCATCATTCGCTACCTCCCATGAATCATTTATAAAATCACTCATTAAACAAGGATCATTCTAAAATCTTTGGATACTTGGCAGATCAATACCAAAGTAACTTCCATTTCTGCATCATTTTTGAAATCATAAGGCATAGATAATTAGGTGAGGGTGTTTATAATATGTTAGTCCCATTAATATCTCCAGTACTAATTGTTTGTTTTCTAACAAATTGTTTAAGTTTTTAATTCTCATTAGATCCTGGTGTTTGTGCCCTTTCTAAAATCTTTTACCATAAAGATAATAATAGTTTGCTCAATATCTTTATCAATTCCTCTGGTCTCAACCCTCAAGGGACTACCTTTACTTATGTTTAATTTTAATTTAACTACAGAGGTCACACACACACACACAGAGTTTTAAAAGAATAGCCCCCAACGCAGCCGTTCCCTACCCGCAGCCCCCACGGGAGACGAGGGCCTCGAACTGAAGCCGTTATAATCGCTGGCCAGCAGGAGGCGACAACATGAGTGAGGGGGGGGGGGGGGGGGGGGGGGGAGAAGGATTTGATTAAAAACATGTACTTAAAGGCGACGAAATGTAATGAGGAGCCGATACTTGGAAAGAAAAGCGAAATCTCCACCGAAATGGAAAATACCTGGGAGATTGAGCGTCTGGATCCGGCGTGGCAGCGAATCAAAGGAAGAAAGTAAAATGATCCATTCCGATTGGACATCTGCGACCATCGGCCATTCCGATTGGACATCTGCGAGTATCGGGCACGAATCAAAAGGCAGAAAGGCAGCCAGTCGTCAGGCACAGAGATAGATAGATAGATAGATAGATAGATAGATAGATAGATAGATAGATAGATAGATAGATAGATAGATAGATAGATAGATAGATAGATAGATAGATAGATAGATAGATAGATGATAGATAGATGATAGAAGATAGATAGATAGATAGATAGATAGATAGATAGATAGATAGATAGATAGATAGATAGATAGATAGATAGATAGATAGACAGATAGATAGATGATAGAAGATAGATAGAAGATAGAAGATAGAAGATAGATAGAAGAAAGATAGAAGATAGAAAGATAGATAGATAGATAGATGATAGATAGAAGATAGATAGATAGAAGATAGATAGATAGAAGATAGATAGATAGATAGATAGATAGATAGATAGATAGATAGATAGATAGATATATAGATAGATAGATAGATAGATAGATAGATAGATAGATAGATAGATAGATAGATGATAGATAGAAGATAGATAGAAGCTAGATAGATAGATAGATGATAGATAGAAGCTAGATAGATAGATAGATGATAGATAGAAGATAGATAGATAGAAGATAGATAGATAGAAGATAGATAGATGATAGATAGATAGAAAGATAGAAAGATAGAAAGATAGAAAGATAGAAAGATAGATAGATAGATAGATAGATAGATAGATAGATAGATAGATAGATAGATAGATAGATAGATAGATAGATAGATAGATAGATGTTGCAGGAAAATCAATTGTTATTGTGACTATGAAACTCTTTAGCCCCTAACTCCCCTAACTAAAAGAGATGCAACACTTGTCCCTTTATCTCCCCCCTCGACTCCGTTCAAGGACCCAAGCAATCGTTCCAGGTGCGACAAAGGTTCACCTGTATCTCCTCCAACCTCATCTACTGCATCCGCTGCTCTAGATGTCAGCTGATCTACATCGGTGCGACTAAGCGGAGGTTGGGGGATCATTTCGCCCAACACCTCCGCTCGGTCCGCAAGAACCTACCTGACCTCCCAGTGGCTCAGCACTTCAACTCCCCCTCCCATTCCCAATCCGACCTCTCTGTCCTGGTTCTTCTCCATTGCCAGAGTGAGCAACACCGGAAATTGGAGGAACAGCATCTCATATTCCGCTTGGGGACCCTGCGTCCAGCGGGCATGAACATTGAATTCTCCCAATTTTGTTAGCCCTGGCTGTCTCCTCCCCTTCCTTAGCCCTCGAGCTGTCTCCTCCCATCGCCCAGCCATATCTGTGAAGAAGCTCTGAAGGTCTGACGGTGAGCTCGCATGCATATAAAGACATTCCCCTTAACCATGCAGTCCATTTAGCGGCTAGAGGGAGTAATCGCTTGAACTATATAAAAATCTGCTGCTACATTCTGTAAGAAAGTTTACATCATACTCTTAGATTCTCTCTTAACAAATGTTCACTTTACAAGTCTTGAAACGCAGTTTCTAGCACCACTGATGTTAAACTAAATGGTTTATTGATTACTGTTGGTATTGGTATTGGGGTTTATTATGGTTACATGCACTGAGGTACAGTGAAAAAGCTTTACTTGTTTGCTATCCAATCTAATAATACCATACTGGACAATCAAGTCCTATACAAATATAACAAGAGAACAAATACCAGAATGAAGAATATACTGTTGCAGCCTTATAGCGTTACAGTTGCAGAGAAGAAGTCTAAAGTCTGCAGTCAGGTAGATTGGAAGATTGAGACTACACACTAATGGGAGGCCTGTCTGTAGTTTGTTAACAGCAAGGACAAAGCTATTCCTCAATCTGGTGGTATGTGCTTTCAAGTTTTTGTATCTACAAACCACAGGGAAGTGAAGAGGGGATGAAAAAGGATGAAAAAGGTCCTTGATTATGTTGGCTGCTTTTCCAAGGCTATGTGAAGTATAGGTGGAGTCAATGGTGGGGAATTGGTTTGTGCGATGGACTGGGCTACATCCACAACTCTAAGTTCTTGTATCTTCGACAAAACTGTTGCCAAACCAACTTGTGATGCATCCCGATAGAATGCTCTCTATCTTGCATCTGTATTGTTGTTGTGTCTTGCATCTGGTTGTTAAAAATCATAAGCTCATGTTATAGCTCATGGTGAAATCATTGGACAAAGTCAGCATGGATTTACGAAAGGTAAATCATGTCTGACGAATCTTATAGAATTTTTCGAGGATGTAACTAGTAGCGTGGATAGGGGAGAACCAGTGGATGTGGTGTATCTGGACTTCCAGAAGGCTTTTGACAAGGTCCCACATAAGAGATTAGTATACAAACATAAAGCACACGGCATTGGGGGTTCAGTATTGATGTGGATAGAGAACTGGCTGGCAAACAGGAAGCAAAGAGTAGGAGTAAACGGGTCCTTTTCACAATGGCAGGCAGTGACTAGTGGGGTACCGCAAGGCTCAGTGCTGGGACCCCAGCTATTTACAATATATATTAATGATCTGGATGAGGGAATTGAAGGCAATATCTCCAAGTTTGCGGATGACACTAAGCTGGGGGGCAGTGTTAGCTGTGAGGAGGATGCTAGGAGACTGCAAGGTGACTTGGATAGGCTGGGTGAGTGGGCAAATGTTTGGCAGATGAAGTATAATGTGGATAAATGTGAGGTTATCCATTTTGGTGGCAAAAACGGGAAAGCAGACTATTATCTAAATGGTGGCCGATTGGGAAAGGGGGAGATGCAGCGAGACCTGGGTGTCATGGTACACCAGTCATTGAAGGTAGGCATGCAGGTGCAGCAGGCAGTAAAGAAAGCGAATGGTATGTTACCTTTCATTGCAAAAGGATTTGAGTATAGGAGCAGGGAGGTTCTACTGCAGTTGTACAGGGTCTTGGTGAGACCACTCCTGGAGTATTGCGTACAGTTTTGGTCTCTGAGGAAGGACATTATTGCCATAGAGGGAGGGCAGTGAAGGTTCGCCAGACTGATTCCTGGGATGTCAGGACTGTCTTATGAAGAAAGACTGGATAGACTTGGTTTATACTCTCTAGAATTTAGGAGATTGAGAGGGGATCTTATAGAAACTTACAAAATTCTTAAGGGGTTGGACAGGCCAGATGCAGAAAGATTGTTCCCGATGCTGGGGAAGTCCAGGACAAGGGGTCACAGCTTAAGGATAAGGGGGAAATCCTTTAAAACCGAGATGAGAAGAACTTTTTTCACACAGAGAGTGGTGAATCTCTGGAACTCTCTGCCACAGAGGGTAGTTGAGGCCAGTTCATTGGCTATATTTAACAGGGAGTTAGATGTGGCCCTTGTGAAATTCCTCCGCATCTCCTTTCTAAAGGTTCGTCATTTTATTTTGAGAATATTGCCCCTTTGTCCTAGTCTCTTCCTCTAGGATGAAGATTGATATCTCAAAACCACATTACAAGGCTCTATCCCTCCTCCTCCTCCTTGCTTTAGTGAGAGCATCATTCGCTACCTCCCATGAATCATTTATAAAATCACTCATTAAACAAGGATCATTCTAAAATCTTTGGATACTTGGCAGATCAATACCAAAGTAACTTCCATTTCTGCATCATTTTTGAAATCATAAGGCATAGATAATTAGGTGAGGGTGTTTATAATATGTTAGTCCCATTAATATCTCCAGTACTAATTGTTTGTTTTCTAACAAATTGTTTAAGTTTTTAATTCTCATTAGATCCTGGTGTTTGTGCCCTTTCTAAAATCTTTTACCATAAAGATAATAATAGTTTGCTCAATATCTTTATCAATTCCTCTGGTCTCAACCCTCAAGGGACTACCTTTACTTATGTTTAATTTTAATTTAACTACAGAGGTCACACACACCCACACAGAGTTTTAAAAGAATAACCCCCAACGCAGCCGTTCCCTACCCGCAGCCCCCACGGGAGACGAGGGCCTCGAACTGAAGCCGTTATAATCGCTGGCCAGCAGGAGGCGACAACATGAGTGAGGGGGGGGGGGGGGGGGGGGGGGGGGGGGGGGGAGAAGGATTTGATTAAAAACATGTACTTAAAGGCGACGAAATGTAATGAGGAGCCGATACTTGGAAAGAAAAGCGAAATCTCCACCGAAATGGAAAATACCTGGGAGATTGAGCGTCTGGATTCGGCGTGGCAGCGAATCAAAGGAAGAAAGTAAAAGGATCCATTCCGATTGGACATCTGCGAGCATCGGCCATTCCGATTGGACATCTGCGAGTATCGGGCACGAATCAAAAGGCAGAAAGGCAGCCAGTCGTCAGGCACAGAGATAGATAGATAGATAGATAGATAGATAGATAGATAGATAGATAGATAGATAGATAGATAGATAGATAGATAGATAGATAGATGGATAGATAGATAGATAGATAGATAGATAGATAGATAGATAGATGATAGATAGATGATAGATAGATAGATAGATAGATAGATAGATAGATAGATAGATAGATAGATAGATAGATAGACAGATAGATAGATAGATGATAGAAGATAGATAGAAGATAGAAGATAGAAGATAGATAGAAGAAAGATAGAAGATAGAAAGATAGATAGATAGATAGATGATAGATAGAAGATAGATAGAAGCTAGATAGATAGATGATAGATAGAAGATAGATAGATAGAAGATAGATAGATAGATAGAAGATAGATAGATAGATAGATAGATAGATAGATAGATAGATAGATAGATAGATAGATAGATAGATAGATAGATAGATAGATAGATGATAGATAGAAGATAGATAGAAGCTAGATAGATAGATAGATGATAGATAGAAGCTAGATAGATAGATAGATGATAGATAGAAGATAGATAGATAGAAGATAGATAGATAGAAGATAGATAGATGATAGATAGATAGAAGATAGAAAGATAGAAAGATAGAAAGATAGATAGATAGATAGATAGATAGATAGATAGATAGATAGATAGATAGATAGATAGATAGATAGATAGATAGATAGATAGATAGATAGATAGATAGATAGATAGATGTTGCAGGAAAATCAATTGTTATTGTGACTATGAAACTCTTTAGCCCCTAACTCCCTTTCCCCCATCGACACAATTGTCTTTATAACATGATTTTCTGGAGCATGGAGTTTCTTAGGATATAACCATCACGTTAGAGCTGACATGCCTGTAATATGTTTCGACATGTCCCGGATTCCCCCATGGAGAGCATTGCGCTGTGTTCAGCTTTCAATGTGTGTACACAAAGATCTCAATGTATATTTAATGCCTTCAGTATGTAAGCCATTGCCTAAACTTCCAGCCATAAGATGAATTTCATAGCTATTCCCTCACATTGGTCATCCTATAAGACAGAACAACTTTATCCATAATCTTACTGCACCATTTGATCCAGGCGTACATCACCCGCTCTAGATGCATAGGCCTTTAGCTCTGAAATTCTCTTCCTTAATTTCCTACTTTCTCTACTGCAATGTTCTCACTTAAGCTGCTCCTTAAAACTGCCTATGTTTTGGGGTAAGTTCTTCTGCAAGAATCATATTGTCAAATATCACTCAACAATGTACCTAAACCTGTTACACTGCTACTGCAAGGAGGACATTTATTGTTCCGTTGCGGGACGTATGGCAATAAGGCTCTCTGGACTCTTGACTAAGGGGCACCTTGGAACATCCTGCTGTGCTAAAAGCTCAAAGTTCAAATTATCTTTGTTGAATAACACCATCCATTTTGTTCCTTCCTTTCAAAATGGGCACATCCCGAGATGTACACTCATGGCTGTAAGTACCTCATATATGTCAACCTGCTGCACAGTTGTTGGTTCAATTGTTTGCCCATGTATCGCAATAAAGTTGATTTGCATATTCAATTTATAATAACATAATTGCTCTGAGATTCATGTCTGCAATATCCCCCCTGTGCCTGAAGCCTTGCCAATGCAATCGGTCATTGATTTAAATCAGACCTCAGCAGATGTTACATGGATACTTTCCCAACATTGCACATGGAATGACATAACATTAATTGCTATAAGAAATGAACACTACAGTCAAGGCTGATCCAGAAATGGCAGATGCATCCCACAAGTTTCAACAATTATAGCTATTTATTTCTAATCGGATGAAGCAGTTGGAACAGAGGCAGTCAAAAATACCTGAGGAAAATCATTTTCAAAAATGCAGATCAAACTAATTTTACACTTGATGTGGCAAATTATTTCGAAACACCTACACCTGGTTGGATTTGTCATGCACTAGTGAAGTGTTTATCATTGCGGAGTCAACAGCAGGAATGGATATTACCGCTATATAATTGAGGGTATAAAGAATCTGTGCACAGCCACGTCACAGTTGCAGGTATATTCTCTGACGATCTGTGCTTATTAGTATCCCTACCTGGCTCAAAGAAAATGTTTTGTACACTCCAAATTTTAAGGAAATCTGTTAATAATTTAAAGCATCTCGTAGGCATAGAGCTAAAACAATTAGAATTGTTATCACGCCCTTACTGGATGCCAGTGGTAGGGGATGATATCACTCTATTCTCTCAGACAACAAGAGCAAATGCACAAAAATTAGATATACTTTTATATTAAAAAAATAAATAAATAAAAAATTGGATAGGCATATGGATGAGAAGGGAATGGAGGGTTATGGTACGAGTGCAGGCAGGTGGGACTAAGGGGAAAAAATTTGTTCGGCATGGACTTGTAGGGCCGAGATGGCCTGTTTCCGTGCTGTAATTGTTATATGGTTATATGGTTATATCATACTAGACCAAGTGCAGACCCGTTGGGTCTGTTCCCCCAACGTGCGGTTGTGAGGGGGAGGGGGGGGGGGGGGAGGCAGCAAACAGCGTCACACACACTAACTATCCCCCCCCCCAACACACGCTAATAACCCCCCTTGATATTATATTACTATTATTAATTTGCTCTTTTTACCCCATAACCACGACAAACATGTTCTGCAGTGAATTGATGACAGCTTTGATAAACGAGGACTTGGAACTACATTACATGCTGCAATGCTTCTCTTGAATCGGCATTCATTTCATATGTGCTTTTATTTTGAGAGCTCTCCAGTTATTGACGTACACTTATTTGCTCCAGATTTCATGTTACAAATAAATTGACCAGATTTCACAGATGTGCGGGCAGCAGTGTGATCCAACTGGTCATAATCCTGGAAGTTAGCACTGAATGGTGCTATATAATTCAAAGTGTCAAATGATGAGAAATATTGCCTCCTGCATTTCACACTGGTTTACGGGAATTATGAAGTGTAACATCCAGATAACTTGTTATTCGCCAGCAGATGGGAGCAAAAGCTGCTTCCATTAATTTTTCAAACCAATGAACTAAAGCTCGAATTTCTACTCAATTTAGCTCTCCCGTGCTTTCCCATCATCCCTAATTAATCTATATAAAAACAGTGTGAAATTCATTGGAATTCGTTCAATTCAATGGAAATGTCAAAGACTAGAGGGCATAGCTAAAAGGTAAGAGGAGCAACGTTTAGGGGAGATGAGCTGGGGCAATGTTTCTTTACATGGAGAGCAATGAGTGTGTGGGACATGCTACCAGGATGATGGAGGCACATACGATATAAAGAGACGTTTGTATAAGCACGTGGATATTCATGGAGGGATCTATGTCATGTGCAGGCAGAGGAGATTAGTTTATCTTGGCATCTTGTTCGGAACAGACATCGTGGGCTGAAGGGCCTGTCCCTACGCTGTACTATTTTTATGTTCTATGTTCAATGTTCATTTCCCGACTTTATTCCACATTGATCTTAGACTGAGATGCAAACTTTGCTACGATCATTGAAGGTCAGGAACTTTAGACGATAATGACTGCTAAATGTTTTAACAGTTAATATTGCATCAGGAATTACTAAGAGCTTATATCAACATACCTTAAGGCTTTGCATCCACTGTGTTATTGAAAGCCATTTCCCACCACAATACAGAGGCATGGTTGAAATTGTCACTAGCATTGTATGCAGTAAGGAGGACTATGGGGATGGGAAGGAAAGGATGGAAGGAAGACTGGATTTGAGAATACATTCCACAATTTATTTGAATCCCAAGAATGTACTGATGGCGTGTGTCTTCTGATGAACGTCTGCACCAAAAAGGCAAGAGTAGAGCTGGGCAAACTAGCACAGGAAGGCATAGAGGCACAATATACAGCTCCTGCTGCTCTGTGGTAATATAGACAATTGATACACACAGCCTATATGGTGCAAGCTCATTTCAAGGTTGCCAGAGATGATCGACATGATATAGGAATATAAGGAATAGGAGCAGGAATACACCATTGGATTCTCAGCAATAATTTCCTGAATTAGTAAACTTATTATTAATTATTTTCTGATTTGAATAAGTTCAATGGCTGTGTTTTGACAACCTTCCAAGACAGAGTAGACATTTCTCCTCAGCTCAATCCTAAATATCTTACTTCATATTCTGAGACTGTAGCTGTTCCTTTTATGTTTCTCAGCCAGGTATAATGCTCACGGGTCTTGCAAGAATTTTGTATGTCCCATTCAAATCACCTCTCATCCTTCTAAGCACGCCAAGTTTACACAATCATCTCTCATCTCACAATCCTGCGCTTCCTAGAGCCAGTCAAGTGAATCTTCACTACATCAGTGTTTCAGCAACTTTATCATTGGATAGGTAAGGAAGACCAATATTGAACACAATCCTCAAGGATGCAGCCTCATCTAGACCCTATACAGTACGGTAGTTCAAACCTCTCATTAAAAAAACCCAGACCATTTGCCTCATGTGCACGTTAGCTTTCAATTACTGGAGTACAAACATTCACAAATCTTCTTCAACTAATAACAAGGAACTGCTGATGCTGGCTTACAAAAAAGGACACAAAGTGCTGGAGTAAGTCACTGAATCAAAAATCATCCCTGCAGAACATGGCTTGGTGACATTTTGGGTGGGGACCCTTCTTCAGAAGATCTACTTGACACTCTGCTTTTCTCCATCGTACATCAAAGTGGATAGCTTCATTATTTGTTCCATATTATAATCTCTTACCCACTTACGCAGCTTGCAATATCCTCTTAAAGCTTCTCCAGTTCTGCAGTGCAATAATGATCAAATCTGCAGTTTGTCTTGTCATGCTCCTTATAAATTTTGAAAGCATAATCATTGTTTCATGAAAATGTAGTTTAGTTTAGTTAAGAGATACAGCACGGAAGTCAGTCCATCAAGTTCACACCGACCATTGAAGACTCGTTTAAACTATTTGTTATCCCATTTTCTCACCCACTCCCTACTTTCTAAGTGCAATTTGCTGTGGTCAATAAACCTACAAACTGCACATCTTTGGGATATAGAAGGAAACTGGAGCATCCGAAGGAAACTCATGGGATCACAGGGAGAACGTGCAAACTCCACACTGACATCACCAGAGGTCGGGATCAAACCCGGGTCTCTGGCAGTGTGAGGCAACAGCTCTACCAACTACACTACTGTGCCGCTGATCCCACAACTCTCTGAATAAATGGAGTCTCTACTTTGGATATGTCCATTTGTGTCAGGCATTTAAAGGGATCCTACATGTATCTGTTGGAGACTTGGTGTTCATCTTTAGCTTATTGTTCCCTTCCACCACCTCTCTTCCCTGTATACCTGTGATCGATTACCTTTTCTAAGATTAACATGGACACCAGTGGGGCATTTCAATAACTCACATCACAAAACATTGGTGGTAAGAGGACAATGGTGCTTCCAATAGGGTTAAATGAGCTTCACGTTAAATGTCAGCTCATATTGCACACTGCTAAACCTTCCCATATAAAAATCCCCTGGTTGGAAATACTGCTAATGAGGAGGTCCAGATATGGATCAAAAGTATGCAGAGGGGTAGATCAGCAAGAACAACCAGTTTTACTAAGAGTTACAAAGCACTATGGATGAGTAAATGTTCATTGTCCACTTATCATGTCAAATCACATCAATGTGCTGAATTTATGTACCTTGTACCTTCATGCAGACCAGAGAACAGGACACTACTTAAAGATTTAAAAGCCTTAAAGCAATAGTATCATTCGCGTCCATAAGTCATAGGAACAAAATTAGGCAATTCGGCCCATCAAGTCTACTCCGTCATTCAATCATGGTTGATCTATCTTTCACTCTCAACCCCATTCTCCTGCCTTCTCCCAATAACCCGACACCCTTACTAATCAAGAATCTGTCAATCTCTGCCTTAAAAATATCCATTGGCTTGGCCTCCACAGCTGTCTGTGGCAATAAATTCCACAGATTTACCACCTTCTGACCAAAGAATTGTTCTTGTTCAGAACCAAACTGCATCCCATATTGTTAAAAAAAAAAATATTTACAATTTTTTTCCAAATGTACATAGTCATATCTATTAGCAAACTGTGATCCTTATGTTGGTACTGCTCATTTCTATTTCATTTGCACATTCATTGCATGTTACTGGATGATCATTTACCAATGGACAATAATGTCACATCCTGACTCTTCACAGAAATACTTTCCGTTGTACCTTCATGAACCATCATGGGATTCACTTTAGGGAGTTTTACCATCTCATGATCTTTTTCACCCAACGCTGGTCCACGTTGATTTACCTGACTTTCTCATCAACTTCCATCACAAAGGGTGGGACATAGGTGGAGGAAAGATTTAATAGGAACCTGAGAGGTAACTTTCTCACGCAAAGGGTGATGGGTGTAAGGAACGAGCTTGCAGAGGAGGTAGTTCATCTAGTTACTATCGCATGTTTAAGAAACATACAGACAGGTACGTGGATAGCACAGATTTAGAGGGATATGGGCCAAGCGCAGGCAGGTGGGACTAGGGTAGAGGCGACATATTGGTTGGTATGGGCAAGTTGGGCTGAAGGGCCATGCTGTATGACTCTATGATCCTATACTCTTAGATGCATTTACCTCCACCATTTCCTGGATACCCCGCATCAGCTCAATTCTAATCTATTAGGTTTCAACAAACTAATCCTGTAAACAGTATTTCTCTTTGTGGCTCCTGTCACGAGTCTTTACTGATTGTTCTGCTATTCAAACCTTCCTTCTGTCTAGATTGGGCTAAACGTGACTCAACGGTCCCTTGACAGTTCTGTGCATCTGTATTTCTGCCTGAGTGTGTCTAACTGTGGAGTGTGGCACTGACATATAGTTTAAGTGAAATGATGTGTCAATGTTTCATGGAGATGTTCGAATAAACTTCCCTGATCTGTTTCTTCAGTGCCTCCTCTACCATGCAAACAGACATTTCTACATCCCCATTTGGAGTTGGCTGGTCAGCAAAAACAGAAGAGTGGCTTCAGTCCATTACCCTTCAGCACTAGACACAAGATGCTGGAGTAACTCAGCGGATCAGGCAGCATTCAGGAGATTATGTTATGTTTTGGGTCGGAGACCTTCTTCAGACTGAGAGGTGGTGGTGGGATGATGTGGGGGTGGGGGGAAGATAAACTGGAGATGAGAAAAGCTCAGAATCCTGTACATTGACTTCAGCTCAGCGTTTAATACCATCATCCCACAGAGACTTGTGGAGAAACTAACCCTGCTGGGCCTCAACACCACCCTGTGTCACTGGATCCTGGACTTTCTGACAGAGAGACCGCAGTCAGTCCGTGTTGGCAAGAACACTTCAGGCTCGATCACGCTGAGCACCGGCTCCCCTCAAGGCTGTGTGCTCAGCCCGCTGTTGTTCACTCTGCTCACACATGACTGTGCTGCCAGATTCAGGGAAAACAAAATCATAAAATTCGCGGATGACACTACAGTGGTGGGACTCATCAGTGGAGATGATGAAACAATGTACAGGGAGGAAGTAGAACAACTGGTGGACTGGTGCGGCAAAAACAACCTAGAATTAAATGTCGACAAAACTAAGGAGATGGTTGTCGACTTCAGGAGGGCGCAGCCAAAGCATACACCGCTCAACATTAGTGGCACTGCAGTGGAGAGAGTGGAGAGCATAAAGTTCCTCGGTGTGCAAATAACGGACAGCCTCACCTGGTCCAGGAACACCACTGGGACCGTCAAACGGGCCCATCAGCGACTGCACTTCCTGAGGAAACTCAAACAGGCCTCACTCTCCACCAACATCCTCAGGACTTTCTACAGGGGCACGGTGGAGTCTGTACTCACGTACTGCATAAACACCTGGTACTCCACCTGCAACTGTTTGGACAGAAAGGCTCTGCAGAGGGTAGTGAGGGGAGCAGAGAGGATCATCGGCGTCTCCCTACCCTCGGTACAAGAACTGTTCCAGAGCCGCTGTCTGAAGAAAGCACAGAGAATTGCTAAGGACAAACTGCACCCCCTCCACGCACACCTGGATCTCCTGCCATCAGGCAAGAGATATCGAAGCATCAAAGCCCGGACTACGAGGCTGCTAAACAGCTTCCTACCACAGGCTGTGAGGCTGCTAAACAGTCACTCTGCACCCACAGTCACTTGACTTGACTCTGCGGCTGGCACGGACACTTTAATACTGGCACTGGCCACTCAAATCAGCGGCCCCGGACATTTTTTATGATTGGTTTATTGAATTTTAACATTGTGTTTTTTTTTTTAACCGGCTTTTAACTATTTATACTGTTCCATCAGGGACTGGATTGTTTTTAGTGTTATTATGTGTGAAGTGTTTAAATTTCATGTGCGATGCTCCGCTATTCACTGGGAAGCGTCTTTTCATTTTGCACTGTAACAACTGTTGCTTGCAAGATGACAATAAAGGTTGATTGATTGATTGAAGAAATCAGGCCTGATTTCGCAGGAAGGGTGGAACCCCTAATGGCCTCTGTTGGCTGGAGAAGGTGTGATAATAAGAGGGATACAAGGATGCGAACAGTGGAACAGGTAGGATGACTTTGGAGGCTTTTCCTCCAAAGATGCTGCCTGACTTGCTGAGTTCTCTAGCATTTTGTGTTTATCTTCAGTATTAACCAGCATCTGCAGTTCCTTTCTACACCCATCAGAAACTGTTCAAACTAAAATCCTCTAATCTGTGGACACTGTTCTGACGCAACTTCTTTCAGAAGATTTTTTTCTCTATTATATTTTATGAAATATCACTTTGCTTCTCGCAATTGCAAATGATTGAAAAATTGGATGCTGATAACTTGAATTAAAGTCAGAAAATGTTGGAAAGGTCAACAGATAAGGTGAATGTCCAAGGTGTCCTCGTACACAAATCACTGAAGCCAACATTTAATCGGTCTTTCTTAAGGGCCTGTCGAACTTGGGCGACCTAATCCGCGAGTTCGCCCTCGACTCATACTCACAGCATGGTCGACATAAGGTCATAGGAGGTCTTCGTAACTCTCCTTCATGCTCGAGCGTGGTCTCCGCGTACTCGAGGCCTCAGCTAGGTCGCGGCTTTTTTTTCAAAATATTAAAAAATGCCCGTGAGTAAAAAAAGATTACCGTGGAAAAAATCAATACTTTTTTTACTCATAGGTTTAGCCATAGTAGGTCGGCATGTTAGTCGAAAGTAATCGATGGTAGTCGAAGGTGGTCGAAGATAGTCATAGATAGTCTTCATCATAGTCGAAGGAAGGTCGAAGGAGATTGTCTTCACTCTCCACTATTCCGTGACCAATTGTCCCAAAATTAGTCGTAGCTAGTCGAAGCTGGTCTTCTACATAGTCGAAGGAGGTGGAAGGAGGTCTTCTACATAGTCGAAGGAGGTGGAAGGAGGTCTTCTACATAGTCGAAGGAGGTCTTCAACATGTCATTTCTTCAAACTCTTCTAAACTCGTCAATTAGGTTGCCCAAGTGGGACAGCCCCTTTACTGTTTGTATCAGGACTGGCCATTTTTGCCTGCAATTCCTCTGTTCCCTTTCCATTTATTTCTATATTCTGGCCTGCCGGGTACATTGCAGTAGGACAGACTAAGCAACATTGCACAAACATCAGCAGCAGAATGAGGTTCAACCACCAGTCTTCCTGTACCCATGCCTTTCAGCTTTCTGCAGAGACTACTTTCCCGTGACTCCTCGGATCATTATCCCTCCTCATCCATCCCTCCCTTTTCCCCGGCAAAAGAAGGAGATGCAACACCTGTCCCTATACCCCCCCACCCCCCCCCCCCCCTCCTTCATTTACATCAGGGGCCCCAGCAACCCTTCCAGGTGAGACAGAGGTTTACATGCACCTCCACCAGTCTCTTCTATTACAATTAATGCTCTCTTAAAAGTACCTTAAAAGAACAATTCCTGTGCTTTGTCATATTACAAAGATTACCAATGCATGTAGACATTCCCAGAAGAAGTCTGTGATGAACCTTTGTATAAACTACACACAGTGGTTTCAGATTGATATTTCAGGACAGCGCAGTGGCACAGCGGTAGAGTTGCTGACTTACAAGGCTAGAGACCCGGGCTATGGTGATCCTGACTATTGTGCTGTCTGTACAAAGTTTGTACGTTCTCCCTGTGAATGCGTGGGTGCTTCGGATTCCTCCCACATTCCAAAGATGTACAGGTTTGCTGATTAATTGGTTAAAATATCCCTAGTGTGTAGGATGTGAAACTGGGATAACCTAAAACTAATGTATATCTCTAAAACTAAAAACCTAAAAATAATTTTCGATGCTATTCCACTTTCAACAGCTCAAAAACTGTGCCCATTTATTCACAACAAATTTTGCTGTAATTTATTTTTCTCCTTTGCTCATGTCTGCATTTTGGATTTCCAAAGAATAATGGTTAGTTGTTCAGAGCCTGTCAGCCCATTTGTGGGCTCACCCAACATCCTTTATGATGTTATTAGTTTTTATGGTTACTATCCCATCCTTTGCAGCCTGTACAAAGTATGAACACTCAACCTGTAACACATTACATTGTTTAGTGTGCTGGTCAATCTGTCTGAGACACAAGGAGTGTGTAGTTTACGCAAAGGTTCATCACAGACTTCTTCTGGGAATGTACATGCATTATTGCAAGTGGCATTGTAGTTCTTTACACAACATGATCCTTAAGTAAATTAAAGCAATAATTATTGTTTGTAACTTTTACTACTTGTTCTGCACCTCAACCCAAAAGTTTTCCACTGGTGGGAGAGTCTAGGTCCAGAGGTCATAGCCTCAGAATTAAAGGGCGCTCTTTTAGAAAGGAGGTGAGAAGGGACTTCTTTAGTCAGAGGGTAGTTAAGCTATGGAACTCAGTGCTACACAGAGCTGTGGAGGCCAATCAGTGGATATTTTTAAGGCAATGATAGACAGATTCTTGATTAGAACGGGTGTTAAGGGTTATGAGGAGACGGCAGGAAAATGGGATTAGGAGGCAGAGATCAGCCATGGTTGAATGGCGGAGTGGACTCAATGGATGGATAGGCCCGGTTCTGCTCCTATAACTTGTGAACATGAAAAGCCAAGGACTGTTGTAGTTTCAACACCTGCTGGCAATTTGCTTACCTCCATCATTTTGTGTCTGACTTGTGTCCTTAATGATATTGTCTGCCTTTACTGTTGATCCCTTCAATGGTGGGCAGGCCATTGATATATGGAAGTAACTACCCATGGTAAAAATCAAGTTATATACAATCAGCAAACTGTGCTAATGATGTGAACCCACTGTGTGAGATTGGTGTCACAGTTATTTAAATGAGCCAGGTACTTCAAATGTGTTACTCATGATGAGGATGGATGGGTGATTAAGATCGGAACATCCTCTGCAAGTGGGCAGAATTTTCCCACAGCACTCACTGAATTAAGATTTCTCATTATTTAATTTTTAACACTATTTTCAACAACTCTGAACTTGAAGGATACAAGATGTCACTGAAAACATGCACTTCTTTTAAACTACCTCAGTGTAAACCACGACCTTACACCCTTGCACTTACAGTGCATTGAGAAAGTATTCAGACCCCTTCACTTTTTCCACATTTTGTTACATTACAGCCTTATTCTAAAATTGGTTAGTCATTATTTTTTAAGCTCAATCTACGCACAATACCTCATAATATAAAAGCAAAACCAGGTGTTTAGTAATTATTGCAAAATAATTAAAAATAAATAACTGAAACATCCCATTGACGCAAGTATTCAGACCCTTTGCTGTGACTCTCAAAATTGAGCTTTGGTGCATCGTGTTTCCATAGATTATCCTTGAGATGTTTCTACAACTTGATAGGAGTCTACAAGTGGTAAATTAAATTGATTGTACATGGTTTGGAAAGGCACACACCTGTCTATATAAGGTCCTACCGTTGACAGTGCATGTCAGAGCAAAAAACAAGCCATGAAGACGAAGGAATTGTCTGTAGACCTCCGAGACAGGATTGTGTTGAGACACAGATCTGGGAAAACATTTTTTGGAGCATTGCAAGTCCCGAAGAGCAAAGTGGCCTCTGTCATTCTTAAATAGAACTTTGAAACCACCAGGAGTCTTCATAGAGCCTGGCCAAACTGAGCAATTGGGGAGAAGGGCCTTAGGATAGAGACTTACTAACATATTCAGGGAGGTGACCAAGAACCCGATGGTCACTCTGACAGAGCTCCAGAGTTCCTCTGTGGAGATGGGAGAAACTTCCAAAAGGACAACTATATCTGCAGCACTCCACCAATCAGGCCTTTATTGTAGAGTGGCCAGACAGAAGCCACTCCTCAGTTAAAGGCACATGACAGCCTGCTTGGAGTTTGCAAAAAGGCACCTAAACAAGAATCCCTGGCCTGATGAAACCAAGATTGAACTCTTTGGCCTGAATGCCAAGTGTCACGTCTGGAGGAAAACCAGGCACCGCTCATCACCTGGCCAATACCATGTCTACGGTGAAGCATTATGGTGGCAGCATCATGCTGTAGGGATGTTTTTCAGCAGTAGGAACTGGGAGACCAGTCAGGATCGAGGTAAAGATGAATGGAGCAAAGTATAGAGAGATCCTTGATGAAAACCTGCTCCAGAATGTTCAGGACCTCGGACTGGGGCAGACGTTCACATTCCAACAGGACAACGACTCTAAGCACACAGCCAAGACAACGCAAGAGTGGCTTTGTGACAAGTCTGTGAATGTCCGTAAGTGGCCCGGCTAGAGCCCGGACTTGAACCCGATCGAACATTTCTGGAGGGATCTGAAAATAGCTGTGCATCGACACTCCCCATCCAACCTGACAGAGCTTGAGAGGATCTGCAGAGAAGAATGGGATAAATTACCCAAATACAGGTGTGCCAAGCTTGTAGCATGATACCCAAGAAGGCTTGA